>JAJAGP010002578.1:63910-99030 GCA_025084515.1 Ancistrus triradiatus
CTGCGCCATCTCAAACAGACAAAACCTACTTCGATGCGACTCTACGGTGAGAGGATGTATGATAATTGGAGTTGTTATGGGAGGTTAATAAATTTTGTGCATATGCTGTCCCAAAATGCCTGTGTTTATTAATAGAGTTCAATAATTGTGAGCTTTTTTTTTTTCCCTGATTGGCTTTGGACAGACCCTTAACTCACCATCTGCTCAGCTCAGGAGGTACTGTTATGGGTAAACAAGTCTGATAATGAATTCATGTACTAAATGTAAATATGAGTACGAGGTTTAATCATTACTACTTAAGCAAGACGTCGTAAGTTTCTTTAACATGTCGCCTCCATCATCTAAGAACACACCTACAGTGGCGCAAAAGTATTTAGTCAGACACTGATTGTGTAGTTCTCCTACTTAGAAAGTGAGAGCGGTCTTTTCAATCAGAACATCCAGGAAATCACATTGTAGGATTTCAAAGAATTAATAATTGTAGCTCTGCGGGAAACAATATTTGGTCACCCACACTCAATCACATTTCTGGCTCTCACGACCTGTAATTCTTTAAGAAGCTCTTTCTGCCCTCCACTCATTAACCTGTATTAATGAAATGGCACCTGTTTTTGACCCTCGTTATCTGAATAAAAGACCACCTTTCCACAGCCTCAGTCAGATCAGACTCCAAACTCAACCCATGCCCAGACCAAAGAGCTGTGAAGGCACCAGTAAAGAAAAGTGTAGACGTGCACCAGGCCTGGGAAGAGTGAATCTACCAAAAGGCAACCAGTTGGTGTAATAATCAAACTGTGGGAGCAATTGTACGAAAATGGAAGACATCTGGTGCTCCACGCAAAGATCTCATCGCCGTGGGTTCCAAAATGAATCATGAAACGTTGAGCAAAAAATCCCAGAACACACGATGACCCTGATACTGACCTGCAGAAGTCTGGGACCAAAGTAACAAATGCTACCACATAACACACTATGGCCAAGAGGACTCAATCCTGCAGTGGCCAGGCGTGCCCCCCCTGCTTAAGCCAGTACACAACTGTTCCAGGCCCAATCTGAAGTTTGCCAAGTAGCATATGGATGATCCAAGCGGACTGGATAATATCATGGTGCTCAGATGAAACCAAATAAACTTTTTTGGTAAAAAAACCAACTGGTCGTGCTTTGGAGGAAGAAATAATGCTGAGTTGCACCCTAAGAACCCATACCTACGTGACAGCACATGGGGTGGAACAATCAATGCTTTGGGCCTGTTTTTTCTGCAGGGAACAACGAAGGGTGGCTCTGTAAAAAGCATTTCAAGGTCCTGGAGTGGCCCTAGCCAGTCCTCCTCCAGCCCTCATCCACATCGGAAATCTGTGGAGGGAGTTGAAAGTCATGTTGCCCCAAAACATCACTGCTCTAAGGAGATCGCATTGAGGATGGCCAACATACCAGCTAACATGTGTGCCAACCTGGTGAAGACAGGAAACGTTGACCTCTGTCATTGCCAACAAAGGTTGGTTACAAGTATTGAGTTGAACTGTTATGACCAAATACTTATTTTCCACCATAATTTACAATTGAATTCTTTAAAAATCCTACAATGTGATGTCCTGGATTTTTTTCCTCATTTTGTCTCTCATAGTTGAAGTGTAGCTATGATGAAAATCACAGACCTCTCTCATCTTTCTAAGTAGGAGAACTTGTACAATCAGTGACTGAATAAATACTTTTTTGCCCCACTGTAACTCCTTCACCAATGGCACACTACTGTTTAATCATGAAGCATCGGCAGTGAGATGGAAACTATTGGGCATATAACGTCGAAGCTTTTAACACCAGGAATTACATACAGATAAGTACTCACAAGTTGTTGCTTATATATTCTTACTCCAAAACCTACTTGCAAGCTTTGGTATCCCTCCAAACTGATCCCCAGCCATTGCAACATTACAGCTAACAAAAAGCAGACAAACTGTTCAGGAAACTAGCCAAATCACCTGATGTGATGTTCCATCCATAGACAGGAAATGAAAATGTACCTTGTTGATGGAAATAACTTGGACAATGGGAGTCCTATATACAGTATATTTTATGGCAGAACCGGTCCCTCGTTCCGTGGTCGTATTTTTTGAGCTACTTTGGTGCTTGCGGTCTGTCTGCCTGCCTGTTTAGGTTTAATAATAGCAGTTTAATAATATCAATGATTTTAACTAGTGGTGTTAAAATTAACACGTTAATGATTAATTTGACATGTTGAACGCGTTAACGAATTATTAACGTGGCCGCGTTTTATTTATATCTTGTGGCGTTCTAATGAGAGAAGGCTCATAATGGGAGAATATTTAAGTGAGTATTGTACTGACATTAGCCACTAGGTGGCAGTAAATACGTTTAGGTTTTTTGTGCGGCATTCGCAAGAATGAAGCGTGCTTTACCCTCTGCAGCAGGGGTGTACTCACGGTTCAGTACAGGTATTTAGTGTTATGGAGTTAAATAGTTATTTATGATGGTTAGAGGAAGGCAATTCTATAACAATAGTAGTTTGAGATTTGTATTAGATTAAAGCCATTTGTGATTATAATTGCTTCATACACTCTAAAGACAATTAACCCATTCATCTGATTCCTGAGTTCATCTTGGCGTGTTGCTCAAAAATCATTCATTCAGTCATTCATTCACCTGAAGGAAACTCACAAAAAATAAAAAAGATTTATGGTTATACTACATTAAGTCCATGATATTATATTTACATGTCCATTATAGGAAGCTTCAGGCTTAAGAAGAAAAAAGAGAGTAAACTTGAGTAATCACAGCAAAGTTTTAACGTATTAAGTATACATGTATTGTGTATTTTTCTTGCTGAGACCATTTTTGCAGTGTGCAGCACATTTACTCAACGTGATATCATATCCTGTGTTGTGCAGGGCACGGCAGCCAGCACTAAGAACAAGCTGCCGACTCTGATAACCTCCATGGAAACAACAGGAGCCAAAGCACTTGAGGAGTTTGCTGATAGCATTAAGGTTTGCAAAGCACACCTGAGCATTTCGAAAGTCATGTATAGAGTGGAGGCCAAACGTCTGAGACCATTAGAGAAAACGTTTCCCATTACACATCAGCCTAACAGTTTGCATTAAAGAGTATTTTAAAAATGCATTTCAGAATTGATTAGTATTTAGTATGTTCCTCCTTTTGCTGTATTGCCAGCCTGCACTCCATCTAGCATGGACCCAACAAGACTTAGCAAATTCTAATGATCCCTGATATTCCAAAGAGCATCTTGTGATGATCCTGATAGCATGACTTTCTCTGTCTGTAGGTCAGGTGACTGGAAGAAGGTTATAATAAACAGCTGCAATACATTTGTGAAAAGGGCAAAATGTGTTTATTTAATATCTGTAGGCACAGGGTGCCAGGGCTCATCCACATACACACTGACTCACACTGGGACACTTTTAGAGAAACCAGTTGCCCTAATGCATGTCTTGCATACGTGGGAGGAAACCACAGTACCTGGAAGCAGCTCACACAGACATGGCAGTGGTCGGGCTGAGACTCGACCCCAGGTCTTTGGAGCTGTGAGGGGATATCACTAACCGCTGTGCCATTCAGATATATAATGAATTGAATATTGTTCTAGCACTATATTTAAAAGTGTGCACGGACCGTAGTAAATGTGAGTAATCCCTTATCCTTAGAATGATCCAGATAAGGAGTATAACATGCCTAAAGATGGAACTGTGCACGAGCTCACCAGCAATGTAAGCACTCCCTTCTCTTGCTCGTTATGACTTTGATATGAACATTTCATTTGTTTCAATAATCAGCCGTTTTAAACGGCTTTCATTTCTTATTCTTCATAGGCGATCCTGTTCCTGCAGCAGTTGTTGGATTTTCAGGAGACAGCAGGAGCCATGTTGGCATCTCAAGGTAAAACACTTGTTCTTCTCCTTGCCATCTGTCCCATGGTCAGTAATGTGTAACCATGATCATGTATCATGAAGAACCACACACCCAAAAGTTAATGGTGTTTATTGTGTGAATAAGTCATTAGTTTCATCATGTGTTGGATTGTACAGCAAATGATCCATCGCTTTCCTCTCAGAAAGCTCAGCTGCTTTTTTACTTTATTCTGGGTGACAGCCTTGTATTCTAGTTATCAAGAAGATAAAGAACAGATTTCAAAGGCGCTTGCAAACATGGCCTGAAGAAAGTACTTTCCCTTCGTTCTCCTCATTGTCCTTTTCTCCCTGTACGTAATTTCACTTCTTAAACCAAGAATTGTGCCCTCCTGTCCGCCCCTGCTCACGGCTCTGGTCAAAAGGCCTATGTAGAAGGCCTTTTTCAGTGTCACAGGATGAATATACACTCACTGGCCACTATTAAGTTACCTTTGCTAGTGCTGGGCTGGACCCCATTTTGCCTTCAGGACTGCCTCAATTCCTCATGGCATGGATTCAACAAGGTGCTGGAAACATGCCTTTGGAAACATCCTGCTGGAAGTAGCAACCGGCAACAATACTCAGATAGGCTGTGGCATTTAAACGAAGCTCCGTTGGTATTAAGGGGCCCAAAGTGTTCCAAGAACATATCCTCCACACCGTTACACCTGCAGCAGAAGTTTGAACCATGGTACAAGGCAGGATGGATCCATGCTTTTATATCGCTTACCCAGATTCTGATCCTACCATCCAAATGTCACAGCAGAAATATGACTCATCAGACCAGGCAATGTTTGTAAACATCTTCTATTGTTCGATTTTGGTGAGCTTGTACAAACTGTAGGATGTTGTGTGTTCAGAGATGCACTTCTGCAAGCTGAGGTACTGTTGATGTTCAACATCTCAACTTGACTTTCACCAGCTCGAACCAGTCTGGCCGTTCTCCTCTGATCTCTGGCATTAACAGGGCATTTTTGTCCAGAGACCTGCCTCTCACTGGACGTTTTCTCTCTCTCTTCAGTCCATTCTCTGTAAACCCTAGAGATGGCTGTGGTGTGAAAATCCCAGAAGATCAGCCAGTTTTCTGAAATACTCAGCTTGTCTAGCACCAACAACCATTGCCATGTCCAAAGTCCACTTAAATCACCTTTCTTTTTTTTTTTTCTTCCTATTCTGATGCTTGGTTTTGAACTTCAGCAGGTCTCCTTGACCACTTCTAAATACCTAAATGCATTGAGCTACTGACAAGAGCAGACCCTACATGTGAACTCAGGACACATGTCTTAAAAGATGCCCCATTGCAGCACCTTTGTCACTTGCCTTACTCGCTTTTATGGGGTAGGATTAGGAACTGTGAGGCTGTCATTATGGGTTCAGTATTGGACATCAACTCGTACTTTGATCTCTCGAGAGCAGCAAGGTCCCATCCGCAGTATTAAAGCACTGCTGGTTCCTGTAACTCCAGCCACTGCTGGACCAAAGGTCTGATTCCACTTGCACACAGGCTGTCAAGCATTCTGTAAAGAACAGTAAATCATAATTTAGGAACTGGGCCATATTTATTTAACAACTTATTTTTATTTACTTAGCCAACCCATTACATAACCAGATGTGGGAGTTTTCCATTTCACAATGTAAAACATGGTCATCCACTGTGCAATGTTACAAGTTTTAATATATATAAACAGGAATGGAATACATCCCACAGGACCATTGCACAACAGATTTAAATTCTTCATCACTGCATCGTTCATTCATTCTGTCTGAAGGAGGTAGACCTAAGTGTTTAGGGGAAGGTGAACGTAATTATGTGTGCAGGGTAATTTGACATTCAGAGCATGAACTTACAAGTGCTCGATTGCTTATTTAGAACATTGCTTATTCATTCTTTGCAAGCAGCTTTAGCACACAAGTCATTATTAATAGTTTGTTTAAAGCTATGTCCTACTTACTGCTTACAATTTAGCAGCTCTGTTAAACACATTAGAAAGTAATGTGTAGGCTCTCTGTGCAGCTGGGAAATAGGAATGTTAATGAACTGGTAAACAACAAATAAAATTGTCTGATTAATGCTGTTGGATCAAAGAAATTAAACTTTGTAAATAAACCAATTAGACGGTTACTGTGGCACTAGGGAGGCAGCGGTGTCGTGCTGAATTCTGACATCCTTCCCCCTGTGCATGTGGTGATCTTGGTATTTCTCAATAAAAATGTTTAGGGTATTGTGAAACAGGCTGCATTTAGATTTGTCTCAAGAGACTAAAAAAAGCTCTTTTCGTTACTTTCAATGCAAATACACTCACCGGACAAAAACTGAGACTAAACAACCTGTGACTGAAACATACCTAATAGCATGTACAGTAATACCTTCACAAGCATGAATAACAGGTGCGAGTTGATTTGGCATGGACTGGACATGTTTCTGGATGATCAATGTTCAGCCACTGTTCCATCAAAGAATTGCTCTTTTTGGACAGATTTTTTTGGACGCTTTCCCTGGTGTCTTACTCGTTGTTCTAGTTTGTCCCACAGAGTTTTAGGAGGATTCACATCTGGGGATTTTGTGGGCCAGTCCAGATGTGTGACTGCTACTGAATGTTCAGCATGCTGATCACTCACATTTGCACCCCTGTGAACATGAGAATTGTCATCTTGGAATACAGGGAAAGGAACGTTAAGTTCCACTGTAAGATAATGGCCAAAAAGCAAAACCTTTTTGTCCGGCAGCTCAATGTAGGCATTGTGGTCCAACTGTACTGTCACCTCAACCAAAAATTTCTGTTGGTGTATGTAAAACACCCCTAGAACATCACAGAACCTCCTCCAGCTTGAACCACACCTTGCTGAGATCTTTGATGAACATGACAGCAAGCATCATTCACATACAAGCAGAAACGAGATTCATCTGACCAGATAACAGTTTTCCAGTCATGAACAGCCCAATTTTTGTTTCTTTTCACTTTGGAAACTGTTTGAGCTAAAGGCCTCTTGTGTGCCACCCTGCCCCACATGGGATGGGATGTTCTTTCAGAAATTGGTTGTGAAGGACCTGCATTGCAATTCTTGCATGGAAGCAAAGCAATTTTTATTCACAAACTGCGAAACATGCCGGAGGTCTGTCAGTTTCATCTTTCGACCACAATTCTGATGGGAATTTTCTTCAGACTGGGATATTTGTCACTGCTGGAAGAACCGATGACCGTACGCTTCGATACACCTGCAAATTCAGCTGCTTCAGTCCTACTGTGGCCTTTGGCACGCCCAAATGCAATCACTCCTTTTTGCCAAATATCTGCTTTACGACCCATTTTCTATACGAGACATTCATTGCACTGTACCACCTCTTCGCAATCAGATATATATAATCAGGTATAGCCCAATCATCCTCATATAATACCATCTGCAGGAGTCTGAAGTTGCTACCACCATAAATGTGCAAGATGACCATTTTTTGTCCGGGGAGCTGAGGTTAAAAGGAATTACTGCTCACTGAGCATATTGTTTTTTTTTTGTTTAAAACCAAATCCAGGCACACTATGGCCATTACACAACAAACACATTTTTTTGTGTGATTTATTCAGACGACAGTAAATTAGTGCCAACTTATGTGAAAATTGTTTTTCAAATCAAAAGTTATTTTTCCCATGGTGAAAGTGTGACGTTAATGTATTCGCTCTCTGTTCAAATTTAGTGAATTTTCGCCAGTGACAAAATCAGCCTGAACAATCACTGTCACTTCTGGTGTTAGCATAGCAAAAACAAATATGGCCGAGTGTAGCTGTGTAGGTTGACAAAGTCAGAACAGCTTGCACATGCAGTTTCTAAGAAAAGTATCTTATGCTTGTATATTTATTTAACCATTATTTGTCATATACAGTGGGGCAAAAAGTATTTAGTCAGCCACTGATTGTGCAAGTTCTCCTACTTAGAAAGATGAGAGAGGTCTGTAATTTTCATCATAGCTACACTTCAACTATGAGAGACAAAATGAGGGAAAAAATCCAGGAAATCACATTGTAGGATTTTTAAAGCATTTAGTTGTAAATCCTGGTGGAAAATAAGTATTTGGTCACCCACAAACAAGCAGGATTTCTGGCTCTCACAGACCTGTAACAACTTCCTTAGGAAGCTCTTCTGTCCTCCACTTGTTTTCTGTGTAAATGGAACCTGTTTGAGCTCATTATCTGTATAAAAGACACCTGTCCACAGCCTCAGTCAGTCAGACTCCAAACTCAACCATGTCCAAGACCAAAGAGCTGTTGAAGGACACCAGGAAGAAAATTGGTGACCTGCACCAGGCTGGGAAGACTGAATCTACAATAGGCAAGCAGGTTGGTGTGAATAAATCAACTGTGGGAGCAATTGTAAGAAAATGGAAGACATACAAGACCATTGATAATCTCGATCTGGGGCTCCAACCAAGATCTCATCCTGTGGGGTCAAAATGATCATGAGAACGGTGAGCAAAAATCCCAGAACTACACGGAGGGACCTGATGAATGACCTGCAGAGAGCTGGGACCAAAGTAACAAAGGCTACCATCAGTAAACACACTACGCCGAGAGGGACTCAGATCCTTGTAGTGCCAGGCGTGCCCCCCTGCTTAAGCCAGTACATTTCCAGGCCCGTCTGAAGTTTGCCAGAGAGCATATGGATGATCCAGAAGAGGATGGGAGATAATATCATGTGGTCAGATGAAACCAAAATATAGAACTTTTTGGTAAAAACTCAACTCGTCGTGTTGGAGGAAGAAGGAATGCTGAGTTGCCTCCCAAGTAAATTCACCATACCTACTGTGATGCATGGGGGTGGAAACATCATGCTTTGGGCTGTTTTTTTCTGCAAAGGGGACAGGACGACTGATCCGTGTAGAACCCCATAGAAAATTTGTGGAGGGAGTTGAAAGTCTTGGTGAAGACGTGCAGGAAACGTTTGACCTCTGTCATTGCCAACAAAGGTTATGTTTTACAAGTATTGAGTTGCAACCAAATTTATTGACCAAATACTTATTTTCCACCATCCATTTACAATTACATTTTTTTTTAAATCCTACAATGTGATTTCCTGGATTTTTTTCTCATTATGTCTCTCATAAGCTGAAGTGTACCTATGATGAAATTACAGACCTCTCACATCTTCTAAGTAGGAGAGCTTGCCACAATCAGTGGCTGACTAAATACTTTTTTGACCCCACTGTATGAGAAAGCAAACCTGAGATTAATGGAATGAAATATTTGATGTCACTTGACAGCACACCGTCTTTAACACGGTAAACTGTTGCTCTTGTCTGTTTTCTCTCGCTGCAAAAACTTAAAAAAAAATTGTTGTGTCTGAATGTTTTGCCTTTTTGGATCACATTCAGCGTGTCACTGCCTTAAAGGTGTTAAGGCCAGAAATAAAACACTAGGAACAATCTGAACTATATTTTTGATATTATTGATTTATGTATGCTGTTTGTGATCATTCATCTTTCAGAGGTCTTAGTCTCCCCTTATCCCCTCATCTCATTCTTCATTTCTCCATCCCTCTGTTCTCATGCTGACTGATTGTGCTTCCTTTGCTCTAACAGGGCTTTTCTAACCTCTTGCACTGTGCTTCTTTCTCTTTTCTCCTTCCCTCTTTTTCCTGCTTCATCTCTGCTCTGTAGTACTCGGGGACACTTACAATATTCCTTTAGACCCCCGAGGTAAGCACACCAACAGAGCATCCCTGTCCTTCTAAACTGCTTACTGTCTCTTCAAACTAAGTACCATGTCTTTAAATAACTTACCTACCTAATAGCTCTTGAAGCTGGTTAATGTTTATTAGTGTCTTTTTAAACTGCTTTCTATGATCTGGTTTCTTTCTATTTTAACTGGTTAATTCTGTTCCTAAGCTGCTTTCTGTTGCTATATGAGCTTTGTATCTTTACATGTGTTCTCTCCCTTTAAAGTCATCTGAAATGATTCATTCATTTTCTGATTAAATCCTATTCTAGCAATTACTCTAAGCCTACAAAATGTCCGAATTTGTCAGATTTCACTGATGGTTTGTATTTCAAACATGGCAGGAGAATGTTATTGTCATCTGTCAGCCGTGTTCCCATAGTTATTCACAGACTGCAAATCCTGACTAGGGCAAGGGGTGGTGCACCTAGGAGTAATACTCATTAGGAGTTTTAGATTTGATTTTGAATTTTTAGATGAGAATTGTATGGTCGTTTATATATACCATATTTTTCGGGCTATAAAGCGCACCGGGTTATAAGACGCAATATCAACGATCGGCTGATAACGGATCTATTTCCATACATAAAGTTCACCGGGTTATAAGGCGCATGAAATGAAACAAAACTCCTAAGTTCCGTCGGAAGCTCAGTTTGGTCTTTACCTGGCGCAGGGCGTCTTCTTGCTTCCTCCACTTCCGTACCATTGATTCGTTAATGCTGAATTCTCTCACAGCTGCTCTATGACCATGTTGTACTGCGTGACTGATAGCGTTGGGTTTGAAATCCGCTTCGGAAATGAATGAATGAATGTACGTACCCTAATGCTGAAGCACATACCGTATTACTCCGCGATGCTGCGCACTATGGTGGCTGTAAGCTTCGTAACTTACCAAGACCATGCTAAAACATTTAGACAGATTTATGAGCGCCGTGTACCATCTACAAATCGGTTTTCTAGGTCAGAAAGCAACAAACCGGGATTAATTCATACATTAGACGCACCGCATTTTAAGGCGCACTGTCGATTTTTGAGAATTTGTGGTATATATATATATATATATATATTAATATATATATATATTAATATATATATATATATATATATATATATATATATATATATATATATATATGTTGCTCCGCAGTTTTCAGGATTGGTTCAGATGTGGTTTAAACTTTTGGTGTATTTTTACCGGAGATGGCGCCCCACACAGTTTACAAAGACTCTTGTTTTCCTTGATATGACATGAGAAATGTGCCCATATATCGACTCTCCTCTTTCTCTCAGGTGTTGACACTGTCGAGTTAGAACGATCTTCCCGGGGTCAGATCAGACGTCTGTGTCTTACCTCATTACTGATTGGATCCCTACCCAACTTTCCACATATACTAACGTTATGATTGGATCTTTTCCTAACTTGTCAGATCTGATTGGATGTCGTCTCTGCCAAATATTGTCGTGTCGTTTTTATTCGTTGACAAGTGTGTCAATTCATTTCGTCCTAGTTATTCGTTTTTCATTCATTGTAGTTTAGTGATCGTCTCATTTTCGTTAGAAAAAAAAAGAATCCTTGATGAAAACTATAAATTAACACTGGTCACAGGTATTAATTTTCTTTATCTGCAGGTCTGCAGTAATATTAGTAAATGTTCATTGTGTCATTAGACATTAGAATTTGCCCAAAATGTTTTGGAATGAACTCATACCATGTGACTTGTAAGACCGCTGAACTTGCACAGTACATCGGTCTTGTTCATATCAGGTGTGTTTAAGACAAAATTTTGGTTTTCTCTTACCTTTCTAAAGAAAGTACAGGTCAACAGCTTACTTTATTCCTTGCAGCAGTTCATCCTGTTAAAGCACAGCATTGTCAAGTTGTGAAGTACAAGAAACTGTTTTTTCAGAAGTTATCTACAGCTGCCATTGAATAGGGGCCATACTTGGTTCTTATGTGCACCAGTCCTACATGACCAGATCCGTATATTCTGACCTGAAAGGCAAACTGATATTGACACTGTTGGTAGTGTACTAATGCTGTTTACACTATGTGTCTTCAGATTGCTGCACCCTCTAGTAAATGAATAATGAGCTGCTGTTCAAGTTTTAGCAGTAGACAGTTGTTTGAAATTCGGTATAACACGCCCCTGACATGTGCTTACACACTCCTAGCTGGACTTATAGAGGCTTTAGCAAAAGGCGTGTGCAAAGTGGCAGAGGTTTGGTCGTGATTCGTACCTTTCTTTTTTCAGAAACAAGCTCATCGGCCAGCAGCTACAGCTCCGAGTTCAGCCGCAGACTCCTCAGCACATACATCTGTAAGATACGTACCCCAGCTTCCTCACTGGTTCTATGTTCTTGTCATAGAAGTGGTAGCAGCGTCTCATACATCTGCAGATATTTTGTAGAAACTGGTGTCTCGAAAACGTGGATGCACAGGACATAATTCCATCATGGATTGTTGTAGCACAGCACTAACTGAACTTCAGTTGGCATTTTGACCAACAAATATCTAGTCTTTGAGGCACACTTGGCCAGGTTACACAGTTTATTGGTTTTCGAAATGACCAGGAGTGCCCAAACTGCATTTAAATATTTTATAGGACTTAATGTTTTCCCTTCTGTTATTCCTAAATCGTCCAGTTCCACAGTGTGTTTAGTAAAACTATGCCATAACTGTTTATATTGGCTGTATTGTGTAGGTAAAGTGCTGGGGAACCTCCAACTGAACCTGCTGAGTAAATCAAAAGTGTACGAGGATCAGGCTCTGAGTGCCATCTTCCTCCATAACAACTACAACTACATTCTCAAATCTCTGGAAAAGTGAGCTTTCAGTTCTTCCTAACCAAGCGTTACTTGCCTTTGAATAATTGAACTGTGCACTTGAATTCAGTCCAGTTTAGCAGTCAGGGCTTTGCAGGAACATAGAAAAACATATTTACAATGGAATGTAATGGAGCCAGTGATATAAGCAAAGGATTAGACATAGAAAATGATGTTGTTATGATGATTCAGCGCAAGCAACCTAGAGAGTTGTGTACTTTTGCTGATATTACAGGAGGGGTTTAGCAAGTACAGGAAGTGTACACACCATTCCCGGTTATCCAAACCCTAGATCTGTAAATCTGACACACACACATACACTGGAGGTAAAACTAACTGTCCTAAGGGCTCTGTCCTCACTGCCTGCCTGAAGGGAAAACATGATCATTATGAACACTGTATCTGCTTGTGGTCGGTTATCTAAAACTGGTAGATCAACCTGCTTGTTTGCTTGTTTGTTTTAAGGTCTGAGCTGATCCAGTTGGTGGCTGTAACTCAGAGAAAAGCAGAAAGTTCCTACAGAGAGCTGATTGAACAACAGATTCAGATCTACCAGCGCAGGTACAAATCATACACTTCTACATAACTGCAGTGTATATAATCACACTGCCAAACATACACTGACACACCACCACCACATCAGTGCAATGCTGAGAATGATCCACCACCCAAATAGTACCTGATCTGTGGTGATCCTGTGGAGCTCCTGACCAATAGACCCATCACACCTGTAATCAAAGTCTTAAGAAGATCTGTGACATTTTATTGTATATTCACAGCTGGGTGAAGGTAACGGACCATCTGACTGATAGGAACATGGCGGCAATTCAACCTGGAACCAAGGTGGAATCTCACATACACACCACACACACACACACACACAGTGCAAGTATTCACCCACTTGAACTTTTAAACCCACTGGAATTATATGGAACACCAAATTGTACATATTATTGAAGTATGAGTGGAAAACCTAGGATAGTTTACAAATGATTCTCTAATAAAAATGGAATGGGACCATCTGTGTGTAATTAAAGTGTCATGGTCGCAGTGTAACACATTTAGAAATGCATGTTGGAGGCTCTGAAAGATTCTGTAAAAACCTGTCTGATGAGGCCAAAATTGAACTTTTTGGTCTTGCTGCAAAGTTCTATGCATTGTGCAAACCATCCACTTCTCATCTTTCTGAGAATGCCGTCTCCACAGTGAATCATGGTGGTGGCAGCATCTTGCTGTTGGGATGTTTTTCATCTGCAGGGCCTCAGAACCCAACTGAACCACGTTGTAGGCTAGATGGAAGGAACCAGGGTTTTTTTTGTTAGGAAGAATGGGCAGAAATTTCAGGATGCAGATGTGCAAAACCAGGGAGGGGTGTTGGCAATACTTTTGCAAGGAGTAGATGAGATTTTTGCACGTTGCATTTTTCATATTCAGATTAAGAAATATACGTCAGTCACACAGTGAAGAAGCCAGATAGGTGCATTTTAAGTCTAATTTGTAGCACTGTGCAACATGTAAAGTGCAAGGGGATGAATACTTATGCAAGATTCTGTACACACACATGAACACTCCAAATTATCAGTATTGTTCTGCACTCTATTTGCAATTATGACCTTTGAATTGTCACTTAATATTACAATGTGATCGTTTCCCTCCCTCCAGCTGAAAGATAAGGAGCGTCAGGTGGTCAAAGACAAATTCAAGGTAAAGCAACTTTTAGGGTGTGTGTGTGTATCTTTTAAAGCTGGGTTCTCACCAGTATCGCTGTGATGTGTCTTTGCAGTATCACTGGCTTTTGTGAGGTTAGCATTGTATTGTGTAAAACGTTTATGATAAATGTGTGTTATTCATCTGTATACAGCAGTTTTATGGAGTGTCTGACTGCTGAGATGATCCGTTTTTAAACCTGTGTTCTGTCAGTTACTGAATGAGAGCTGTGAGTGTGTCTTTGTTTGTCCCTGTCCTCTGTCTCTGTCTCCGTCTCTGTTGGTGTGTGGTTTTGTGCGTTTGTCAAGTCAAATCAGGTGTATTTATATAACTTTTTTTTACAATGGAGCATTGTCTCAAAGCAACTTTACAAGTTTAGATTATCTCCTAATAACTACGTCCAATCCCAAATTGAGCAAGCCTAGGGTGACGGTGGCAAGGAAAAACTCCCTGAGTGTTATAGGAAGAAACCTTGGGAGGACCAAGACTCAAAAAGGGACCCGACCTCCTTGGGCGGCGTAGATGATAAATCTAAGAACGAAACTAATTTATCTAAACTAATAAGTCATGGAGTCATGGTCAAGTAAAATGTATAATATGCACATCGTCATTAAGTAGTCCGATACACAGAGTCACTCCAGGATCCTGAGTCTAAGCAGGAACGTCGTTGGTGGCACTTCGTCCCCAGATAACCGGAGGAGGGAGAGAGTTACTGCCCTCTGGTGTGGCCCGTGTATGATGGGGCTGGAGCTGATGATGGAAGCAGCTTGAGTGGAGCTCCATCAGATGAACATCATGTGTCGGACTGGAACTGCCGGAACACAGCTCGGAGAGAAAACAGAAAATGTAATTAGTTATTGATTAAGAGCACAGTGTCTATTAACAGTCACTGATGCCATGCCAATCACTGATGCCAAGTGTAGCATGAGACCCCGGCAGCATTAGCTATAGCAGCATAGCTAGAAAGAGGAGAACTGGTAGGAAACACAGCCAAGAGGGATCACATGAGACATCGGCAACCCCACGAGCGGCAGAAGACAGCAACCCAACGTCTCTGATCACCATAAGGCTCTTTGGCTATGACTTTGTTTGTGCATGTTTCTCCATGTCTTTCTGTGTTTATCTGTGTGTATCCTTGTGTTTGCCTCTATGTGCGTGCATGTGTGTGTGTCTGTCTGTGTGCTTGCCTGTCTGTTTCTCTGTGTCTATGTAAGTCTCTGTGTTTGTGTGGATCTATTTGTGTGTGTGTGTGTGTGTGTGATTTGTGTATCAGGTCAAGAGGTTTTTTTTTTCTATAGCCCTTTTTACATTGGAGCATTGTCTCAAAGCAGCTTTACAATTTTAGATTGTCTTTTAAATTATAAGGCCAGTCCCTACTTGAGGAAGCCTAGGGTGTCAGGGCGACGTACTTGAGGAAGCCTAGGGTGTCAGGGCGATTTGTGGTCTGAGTACGGTGGGGCTGGAGCTGATGACAGAAGAACAGCTTGAGTGGAGCTGAAGCAGAGGAACATCTTAGTGTATGGGGCTGGACCTGGTACCGGAACATAAACTCGGAGAGAAAAGGGAAAATGTAGTTAGTTATTGTTAAGTGTAAGTGTGTGTGTGTGTGTGTGTGTGTGTGTGTGTGTGTGTGTGTGTGTGCAGGGCTTTAACGACGGGCTGGAGGAGCTCTGTAAGATTCAGAAGGTGTGGGCTATTCCTGACAAAGAGCAGCGTGACGCCATCAGACACGCTCAGAAGCAGATCATCTCCCAGGCGTACAGAGCGTTCCTAAACAGGTAATCTCACCTGCATGCTGATGCCACTGAGCTGCACTCAACACACACTGTTCGTTTATTATGTGCTGTTTCAGAAAAAAGAAGAAAAAATAACAGGTGTGGCAAACATTGGCATTCACTAAGAACCCAGAGAGTCCTCAAGTACACCCCAGAGCACGTGGAGGACATGATCGCGAAGCTGTTTGACAACCTCCGCCAAACCCCGACCTGTTTACATACCCACAATCCAGCTTCCCTTCCACACACAACCCCCTGTTCTGTTTTGTGTGGTCAAATAAATCTTGTACATACCCTTATCTTGCTTCGTATTCATAAACATGATCATCTCACTTCATTTTGTGTTCATTATTCTTTTTAATTTTAATGTTTACCATAGTCCATTAACAGAATTTGTGGTGCCCCATTTTGGCTTTTCCAAAAACACAAAAAACAAACCTCCGGTTCCAAATAGTCCCATTAATTCTGATCTTTTCTTTAACTGAAGCCCTTTTGCCATGTCAGATGCAGGCTGTGAGCCCTAACCTTAGCATGTTCTCCACATACCTTACCTTACCAACTTACTAAGTTGTGTAGCTCTACACTGCCATCTATCTGAAAAACAAAGCTTTACTGTAGTGAACAACAAACTTCCAGGAATAAAACCAAAAACTTTTGCATCCATCAACACCTTGTGTTACCGCTGATTATCCTGAATCCACTGGGTGCAAGCATAGGTAGACTCTGGAGTGCATTGCAGGGTTTCCTAAACACACCACCCGGGCTACCAGCAGTGGCAAAAATCATAGGATTCATGGAGGTATCACACGCTATTGGGTACGTTTTAGTCACGGGGGACCAAGTTTTAGTCTGGTGGGTATATATTAAATATATGGTCAGCACTGAAGACTCAGATGAGTTTAGTGAGTAGTACTGAATATTTTAAAAAGTACTGGGAGTGTTAAAGTGGGAACTCGGTACGAAGTGTGGTATAGTGGACAGTACTGAAGGTTCAGAACAGATTTGGGGTAGTATAGGGTGCAGTACTGATGTTAGAGCAGGGGATTCTGAAAGGCGTACGTACGGTTCACTAATGTGGCTATGTTTACTGCAACACAGCACTTCCTTCATTCTTGTGTTTTGGATTCTTCCATATACGGCCGTGCAGTGGAGTGTGCGATCTCTTGAGGAAACGAAGGGAATTCCTCAGTGGGTCAGACTGGAACATGCGGATCACACAGAGGAATGTGTGGCATTCACTCTGCTCCTACTTAGTACCAGGGTTATGCTAACAGCTACTTGACGATGATGATGGTATGAAACTGGAATGGAGTACCAGTGATAATGCGTTAATCGATACAATAAAAAAGACACGTAATTAACATGAATACTGGAGTATTAAATAATGTAGTGCACTACATCCTATAACTCTTATTACAGTCTTCTCCAGAATTATAGGCACTCTTGCGAGAAAAATATCTTTGTGGTGATTCGGCTTAATCTTACATTGTATGTAAATATGTAATCTGTCTGGTTGTGAATTGCAGTTAAATTAATTCTATTAAAGAAAACCTTATGCATTTTTTCTTCAAACTGCATCCAGGTACGTGCTTCCTGAAAAAAGTGAGATTATGGCAGGCCACGTCAATCACGAAAATAATTTCAGATTTTGGAGAAACATAAAAATAAATTGGCTGGATTTCATGACAATTAATTGCATTCTGTTTGATCAGGTAATGATGTTGACACATTGCGTTAGGTACAATGAGCTTAAGATGTCTTGATGCATGCTCAGTAATCCAGGTAAGAAAATCCCAGAAGTTGAATCTGTTCATCTGGACATAAGGTTTGGTCTGAGAGACGTTTCGTCACTCATCTAAGTGACTTCTTCAGTCTCAACAAACGTTTCTCCGACAAAACCTTATGTCCAGATGAACAGATTCGACTTCTGGGATGAGCTTAAGATGTTGTGCAGCTGATTTTCGGACCTGGTGCCTCCCTCTCTCTGGTCAGTGTTCAGCATCAGTCAGCCAGCACTGATGAATTCCAGTTGCCCTAATACTACTTTTCCATGTCACAACATCCTGGTATTACCATGTTAATCACTGACTGAAGTTCAGCAGGGAAGAATCCAAGTGTGAATCCAGAAAATGGATATTCAACATGTTGCGCTTCATGGTTTTGTGTGCTCTAAGCATGCTGTCAATTAGCTCAGTGTAGTTTGGTGTTCTGTAGTTGCCAAGACAATTCTTGTCAACATCTGTAAATGCCTTCCATGCTATTTTCACTTGCCCCACTAGCAGATCTTCAAGCTCCCTGTCACTGATGATGTGATGATTTGTAGACCAACAAAAATATCCTGGCATATCTTTTTGGAAGCATCTGCCTCAAACAGTGAAATCCAGCACCTCCTGTGTTCATTGCTTTCACAATGTTTTAATCCATATGAATTAAACAGGATGAATGAAACAATTTCATATTTCTGCAGTTGCTGCAGACCTGTCGGCTGCACATCCATGATGTGAATCTTCCGTTTCACCACATCAAGGCGCTCCACAAGGTGTTCAATTGGATTGAGGTCTGGTGACTGTGGAGGCCATTTGAGTAAAGTGAACTCATTCTCGCGATCAAGAAACCAGTTTGAGAGATGATTTGAGCTCTATGAAACGGCATGTTATCCTGCAGGAAGTAGGCAGTCATAATTGTTGTTCTGTATGAGGGATTATGTGATTGGACAATCAGCAGTAGTATCTCGAGAAGTAATACAGGAAGAACGGCACAGCAAACGGATTGTTCCTACACACTAAATAGAACCGCAGATTATATTCCATTGCATATGTGTTCCAATAGTAATAATACACATTAAAGTGGATTATACTATATTTTATTAGGGTTCTAAAGTGTTACAATAATAAAAAATAGAAATTCAATATACTCAGCTGGGCTGTGGTGTTTCAACAATGCTCAGTTGGTATTAAGGGGCCCAAAGTGTGCCAAGGAAATATTCCCAATTCCACTACATCGCCAGCCGCCTGAACCATTGATGGATCCAAGTCAGGATGGATCCATGTTGTTTACACCAAATTCTGATCCTACCTACTAATCCTACCGAATATCACAGCAGAAATCAAGACTCATCAGACCAGGAAACGTTTATCCAATCATCTGTTGTCCAGTTTTTGCAAGGAGGAAGCCACTGCTCTCCAAAAAGAACATTGCTGCTCGTCTGCAGTTTGCTAAAGATCATGTGGACGATCAAGAAGGCTATTGGAAATGTTTTGTGACGGAATGAGACCAAAAGGAACTTTTTGTTTACAAGAAAAGCCCTTATGTTTGGAAAAGAAAACACGACACTGCATTCCGCATAAGAACCTTATCCCATCTGTGAAACATGGTGGGTGGAGGATCATGGTTTGGGCTTTTTTTTGCTGCATCTGGGCCAGGACGGCTTGCCATCATTGTGGAACAAATGATTCTAAATTATATCAGAGAACTCTAAAGGAAAAGGTCAGGACATCTGTCCATGACTAACCTCAAGATAGGGTGGGCATGCAGCAAGACAACGACCCTAAGCACACAAGTCCGTTCTCCAAGAATTGTTAAGAAGAATAAAGTTCATGGTTTGGAATGGCCAGTCATTTGAAAGCTTATTTAAAGCAAATGGTACTGAAGCAAAGGTTCACATACTTTTGTGCCACTCACTAACTGTAATATTGGATCATTTTCCTCAATAAATAAATGGACCAAGTATAATTTTTGTGTCTTTGTCTAACTGGGTTCTCTTTTAAAATCTCATTTTAGGACCTGTGTGAAAATCAGATGATGTTTTTAGGTCATATTTAGCAGAAATCTAGACATTCTCAAGGATTAGAAACTTTAAAGCAACCACTGCACTGTCTGAAATGAAATAAAAGTCAGTGTAATGTTATGAACAAAGGGGAAAAACAAAAATACACAGTTTGTATTCACTTCTGTTGAAAATCCAAAATATTAGTTTATGTAGTGTGTGTGTGGCATGTATGCGGCCTGTCCAAACATTTTGTCACTATAAGGGTTAGTCCGATGGAGGGTCTGGCTGTGACAGGGTGAGGAAAACTACTTCAGTTTAAAATTAGTTTTCAGTTTTTCAGTATTAGTAGAATGTCACTAAAGTGTAAGGTCACACATCTCATGCTGTCTTGTAAAAGTCTAAAGGTTTTTGGTAGCTACTTTTGTAATTCTTGTTAGTATAATACATATCTGAGCAGTTAATTTATGAGGATATTCCACTTAAGGACACAACAGTGGCTTTATGGTATTGCTGAGATCTTCTGTTGACTAGTAGAAAACCTTACCTTACTTGTCTGCTGCTGCCATTTGTCACACTAGTCTATACAGTGGACAGAAGTTATTTGCATGATGGATCATTCTGAGCAAAGCAGTAACACTTGCTGCACATATGCCAGCATCAGTCACACCTCCATGTCATTGTTACTGCTGGCCCTGTGATGGTAGTGATCTCAACCAACAAATTGTGTATTTGGTTTATAGTGCATACACATTTTGTTACTTTCACTCAAATTCCAAACTGACCAAGGCAGATATTATTGACATGGAAGAGATATTTCTTATTTGATATATGTGCTTTTATTCCATAGTTTTAGGTTACTACAACCATCTGTATCACGTAGAAAATTCATCAGTCTTAAAAAGTTCTAGCTGGCACCCCAAAAGGATCTTTAATTTGTTCCTGTGTGGAAACCATTAAAGCCATGTTTCCCCCTCATATTTGCAAAGAGCTACTATGGCAACAGCATTCATTGCAGCCACAGCTAATGTTCACTGTAAGACCAAGATAAATTGCTTAAACACAGGCATGTGTAGCTCCTATTCAGTTTGAATGAAAACCTGCAGCCACTGTGGACCTATGCAGATAGGAGTGATGATCGTGGTGTTAAAGGTTCTATATGAAACCATAAAACATTTTGAGCCAATTTGAGCTAAACATTTTTAATTGTTTTACATAAATATAGGGTTAGAAACAAGAATCACCAGTGTAAAGAACATTTACATGTCTGCCTGCAATGTAACTGCATGCTGAGTTTGGCAGAAATTCGACATTTCAATAGGGCGATTTTTTATTTATTTATTTATTTTGACAATGAGTGTATATTTTGTGAAAATTTCTAAAATTCTGTTTTCATTGATGGGGGAAAACTTACATTTTTTATTTTTGCCCAAGGCCTCAACATAACAAATTGTGAAAAAAGTGAAAGATCTAAAGACTTTCTGAATGCATTGTATATAAATATTGGGGTTTATATTACAGCCATGCAGCACCACTGGCTGAGTGGTAATATGTTGGTGGTCAGATGTTGGAAACAACAGATCATGAGGGTTTGCAATATGAAGGCTGGTTGGTGTGTTTATGGAACCCTGTGATAGACTGGTGCCACGTCTACAGTGTGCCTAGTGAATGCTGGGTTAGGCTTCAGACTCTCCTCCTAACGATAACCAGGAAATGTAGAGAGTAAAACAGGATGCCTTTGCTTATAGTCGTATTCTAGTCAAAATCCAGACGTCCCAGTGCACTTCAGTGAATGACTGTCTTAGCAAGTAAAAACACTGTAAGTAGACACATTTTCTTCTATTCTATGTGAATATAATAAAAGTATTATAAGATATGTCCTAATAGAAACATTTGCTACTATGTGTAAGAAGATTATATGGAAGAAAACTATATGGCCAAAAGTTTGTGGACAGCACTTTTAACATCATCAGACACTACTTAGATTGACTGGAATGGTAGCTGTGAGTCAGGACTTATTGTCCAACATCAGTACCTGACCTCAAAGTGATGTTCCCCATTCTACTGGAAAACATGGCTGTTGTAGCAGTGAAGGGGAGAGAAACTCCACGCTAATACCATGTTTTCAGAGTAGTTTCTCAGGGGCCAGAAACATTTATCTATAAAGCGTATGTTATTTATTTCAGCCAGTTACTTCTTAAGATTGAAAAGATTTTGCCTACAAGTTAGCTCCTGAAATATAACCCTGTTGAAAGGATGATCCTATTTTGTGTTTTGCATTGACTATATGCTGGTTTGGATGATTAAATAGTCTCCAGCATGGAATACTGTGATGGGATACTGGTCAACCAACTATACAGCAAAGTTTACCATAAAACCATCAAGCTACCCAGTACCTGACCAGCACTAACCTGCTGAAAAAACATCCAGCCAATTCACAACATAGGCTGCTATTTTTAATGGGAAAGCTATACACTCACTGGCCACTTTAACAGGTACACCTTGCTAAAGATGGACCCCATTTTGCCCACAGAACTGCCTTACTTCTTCATAGATTCAACAAGGTTTTAGAGACATTCATCTGAGACTTTGGTCCATACTGACATGATAGCATCATGCAATTTCTGCAGATTTGTCGGGTTCACACCATTCCATCACGTCCCAAAGGAGCTCTGATTTGATAACTGTGAAGGCCACTTCAGTACAGTGAACACATTGTCATGTTCAAGAAACAAGTTTGAGATTGTCTGAGCTTTATTACATGGTGTGTTATCCTGCTGGATGTAACAATCAGAAGATGGTACACTGTGGTCATGAAAGGATGGCCTTGGTCAGCAACAATAAAGGTAGGAAATTTTGTTGAGCTCATGTTGAGCCCACAGGCCTATTTGAAGAGCTGGGCTCAGTAACACCCATCTGATCAATGTCAGTTTGCTTTAACAGCCAAGGCCTTAAAAATTATAATAAATTATATTAGGTTATAAAAATCTGTCTTTTAAATTCAGACATTGCGACTGTAAACAGACTCAAGACAGCAATGATGCTGTACAGTGCTTTTCAATGTATGATGTTACAGTATACCATACTGTACTGAAATCAAATGACCATATTTTACATAATAATTCTAACAAATGCCTATGTTAGTTGTTTATATATGCACTGTTACGCCACCTGAAACAACAATGTATTATTATAGTACAGTGCGTTTTGACAACGTTGAACAGCCAGTCAACGTTGCAGTAGAGGTGGGACTTAGAGTTAAAGAGTGAAAGCTCACTATCTTATCGGTCATATGCTGGCTTGATTGCTTAGTCGTTAGCTCACATTTGGTCTAGAGACTTTTTGTAACTCGGTTGATGTGTTTAGAGACTTGTTTAGGCAAGATACTTTGTGTTTGTGTGCATTTTTCCACTACTTACAGTGGTGCTTTAAAGTTTGTGAACCCTTTAGAATGTTCTATATTTCTTCATAAATATTTCCTAAAACATCATCAGATTTTCACACAAGCCCTAAAAGTAGACAAAGAGAACCCAGTTACACAAATGAGACAAAAATATTATACTTGGTCATTTATTTATTGAGGAAAATTATCCAATATTACATATTAGTGAGTGGCAAAAGTATGTGAACCTCTAGGATTATCTGTTAATTTGAAGGTGAAATTAGATTCAGGTGTTTTCAATCAATGGGATGAAAGATGTGAGTGGGCACCCTGTTTTATTTAAAGAACAGGGATCTATCAAAGTCTGCTCTTCACAACACATGTCTGTGGAAGTGTATCATGGCATGAATAAAATAAATTTCTCAGGACCTCAGAAAAAGAGTTGTTGATGCTCATCAGGCTGGAAAAGGTTACAAAACCATCTGTAAAGAGTTTGGACTCCACCAATCCACAGTCAGACAGATTGTGTACAAACATAAAAAAATTTAAGACCATTGTTACCCTCCCCAGGAGTGGTCAACCAACAAAGATCACTCCAAGAGCAAGGCATGTAATAGTTGGTTAGGTCACAAACAACCCCAGGGTAACTTCTAAGCAACTGAAGACCTCTCACACATTGGCTGATGTTAATGTTCATGAGTCCACCATCAGAAGAACACTGAACAACAATGATGTGCATGGCAGGGTTACAAGGAGAAAGCCACTGCTCCCCAAAAAGAACATTGCTGCTCGTTTGCAGTTTGCTAAAGATCACGTGGACAAGCCAGAAGGTTATTGGAAGAATGTTTTGTGGACGAATGAGACCAAAATATAACATTTTGGTTTAAAAGAAAAGTGTTATGTTTGGAGAAGGCAAAACACTGCATTCCAGCATATGAACCTTATCCCATCTGTGAAACATGGTTGTGGTAGTATCATGATATTGGCCTGTTTTGCTGCGTCTGGGCCAAGATAGCTTGCCATCACTGATGGAACAATGAATTCTGAATTATATCAAAGAATTCTAAAGGAAAAAGTTAGGACATCTGTCCATGAACTGAATCTCAAGAGAAGGTGGGTCATGCAGCAAGACAACGACCCTAAGCACACAAGTCGTTCTACCAAAGAATGGTTAAAGAATAAAGTTCATGTTTTGGAATGGCCAAGTCAAAGTCCTGACCTTAATCTAGTCAAAATGTTATAGAAGGACCTGAAGTGAGCAGCTAATGTGAGGAAACCCACCAACATCCCAGAGCTGAAGCTGTTCTGTACGGAGGAATGGGCTAAAATTCCTCCAAGCCGGTGTGCAGGACTGATCAACAGCGTACAGGAAAACGTTTAGTTTGCAGTTATTGCTGAACAGGGGGGGTCACACCAGATAAGGTTAGGTTCACATAAGGTAAGCTAAGGTTCACATACTTTTGCCACTGACTAATATGTAATACTGGATCATTTTCCTCAACAAATAAATGACCAAGTATAATATTTTTGTCTCATTTGTTTAATTGGGTTCACTGAATCAACTTTTACAACTTGTGTGAAAATCTGATGATGATGTACAGAAATATATAAAACTCTAAAGGGTTCACAAACTTTCTAGCACCACTGTATTTTTAAGAAGCTGTAAATGGCGTTCACAAGTATGTGCTTGTCCTATTGTAAATAAAATAGAAAATACATTACAGTAGCCTAAAAAGGTTATGCGACTATGGAAATGTCTGTTCAACATCCCTCTTGGTCGACGTGCTGTTTCACAGAAGGTAATGTGGAAGTTAAACAGTGCATACCTGTGGTGTGATCACTATCCATGCCAGTACGGGCATGGTGCTGCATGAGTAGTCAAAAATCGCTTGCATAATCAATTAATCTGTAAGGGAGGTGGTATGAACGAGTCCAAAAAAGCCACAAAATAAATAGACCATGAAATCCATTGTGCTGTGCAAGCATGCAAGCTTTTCTCCACCACAAAAGATAGTAACATGAGGACATAAGCTTGCTCGGGCTCGGAGTGTTTAAGTGCAATGTGAGCGCAGGCCAGCAGGGGAGTCCGACCTTGGACTGAACTTCACGTTTCTCTCCGTATTCAAAACACATGCATTAGGTTAACTGGTCACTCTAAATTGTCCTAAGTGTGTTAGTGTCTGACTGCTATAACCTTGCTCCATTCACGAATAGCCATTGGTACTTATGTGGCGTTAAAAGGAAATAAAAGTCTAAAACTGCCAACCATACAAAGGGCCGTTTGAAACTCCCTTTTCCCTAATTACACAGTGCTGTTTATTTGCGACATGAGTCACGCATTTGGACCATTGCCCTGGCCGTAACTGCTTCTGAATTTGTATGAACACTACAGATAAAGTGGAGTTCATTGGGAGTAAAAGAAGGCAGAAGCCGTTGTGTTTAGTTATATAGGATTTTTCGGGCGGCGCTTCCGAAGTGTAACTGTAAGGAAAGAGAAAACGGTCCGGGACAAAAGGGCAGCGCCTCTCATCCTGGAATCCTCCATCCCGAAACCGTTCTCCTTATAAGGAAATAAGAATGTTAATACGTCATATGAGAAAAACTCATACATCAGATAGAGGCGTGGCCAGGTTGGTATGGACCAATCCCATGCACGGCTGTGATGTATTCCGTTTTCTATTGGCTCTGAGGCTGCTTCAGTAAGGCAGCGGCTGTGTTCCAAATAACTCCCTGCTCACTTCAGCTCCGTGTTGGCTTCTCTGAGTTCATTCATGATTTCAGAAGTCTTGATGATGGACTGGTGAGTGTCCAAATTTTCACGGTAAAAGTGGTAAGCAGGTACATGAATGAACATACGGTTATAATCTTTTAACAGCACGTATATGCACTTTATTTGACTGAATAGCTGTGCCAAATGTATGGACACACATACATATTACATGAAGCTATCCAGAGCAACAACCGACATGATCTTTCAAGGGTCAGTGACATCAAATGCAGGATTGTAGGTTAAGGACATTGCTCAGGGGCACACAGCGGCACTTCAGAGGCTCGGACCCTGGACCTTCTGGTCCGTAGTCCCACATCTTAACCACTGTGCCACCTCAACACATAGAGATCACCTGTTCAGTTGTGACCCTGGTTTGCATGTGCTCGCCTTGTCCATGTGGGTTTACTCCGGGTGCTCCGGTTTCCTCCCACAGCTTAAAGACATGCGTTGGGTTAACTGGTCGCTCTAAATTGGCCCAGTGTGAATGTGACTGACTAAGAACATAATAAAACAAACAAACAAAACACCGGCTGGCTTAACTTTGCGAGGAGTACTGAAATGATGCCACAAGAAACTGACATTTATGATACGGAACGTTTCACTGTTGAGATTAAAAACTTGTGACCAGCGTATGGGCATATTTGTTTGTAGAAATACATTTATAGACAAAAACAGAAATGCCACTCTGACCCCGTCACGCAGATAATTACTGCACAGCATACCCAACACCCACTTTAAGAAATGAGAACGAAATGACGGCATCCCACACACGCACTATGTAGTAAGCAATTTGGGTGGATTGGGACGCAGCCCAGGGAGGTTCAGGTTGAGTCGTCCTCTAACAGTGAGAGCGGGGAGAGAGTGAAGTCCAGCACTGAAAACTTTAGGAAAAGCTCGAAAGCCAGGCAGCCACAGAAAGTTTTAGTGTTGTGCTTTTAGGAACATAGACTTCACCATGCCGGTGTTTCACACCAAGACTATAGAGAGCATTCTGGAGCCGGTGGCACAGCAAATCTCTCACCTGGTCATCATGCACGAGGAGGGCGAGGTGGACGGGAAAGCCATACCGGATCTGTGCGCCCCCGTGGCCGCTGTGCAGGCTGCCGTCAGCAACCTGGTCCGGGTGAGTGCTGCATCATGTAGACTGTATGTATCGTCTTCTGACCCTTCATGAACCGGGTCGGTAACCTGGTGAGGATGAGTAGTGCTTCATGTATACTTGATATCATGTTATAATGCATCATTAAACGGGTCAGTAACCAGGTCAGGGTGAGTAGTGCTTCATTTGCATATCATAAAATAATCCATCATGAATTGTCATTGACCTGGTGAGGGTGAGCAATGCTTCATGTATACACTTACTGATCACTTTATTAGGTACACCTCCTTGTCTACACTCATTGTCCAGTTTATGAGTTGCACTTACCATATAGAAGCAATTTATAGTTCTACGATTACATACTGTAGTCCACCTGTTTGTCTGCATACTTTTTAAATCCCACTTGTTCTCTAATGGTCAAGTGTGTGTAGCTGTGAGTGGGGATTTGATCCTGGGATCTTAGGGTTACTTTCACATTTACGGCATTTAGCAGATGCCCTTATCCAGATTGATAAAGTCTTACAATCCAAGCAGTTGTGGGTTAAGGGACCCAACAGTGGCAGCTTAGCAGAGGTGGGATTTGAACCCTGGACCTTTTGGTCCATAGTCCAGTACCTTAACTGCTAGGGTACCGCAGTCCACTGGGTTAGTACATCAGAACATTACTGTAAAATATCATGTGTCAGTATTTTAATGTTAAAACGTTTAACAGAACGTTTACTCAGAGTAAAGCCAGTTAGTATCCTTGTCCAGGTGACTCCATTCTCACCACCCACTTCATTACACAGGCCATTCAGAACAGAACAATAAGATCAGAATGGATTAGTTGTGACATGGACACAAGTTGTTGAAACCATTACTTAGGGCACCTTGTTCACTTTGTCATGATTGCATCATATGTTTGCTGCAGATTTGTCTAGCCACATTCATACAGCAAATCTCCTGGTCTGCCACACCTCAGAGGTGCTCTACTGAATTCATATCTGGTGACGGGAAGCCTACTGAACTACAGTGAACTCATTGTTATATACATGGAACCAGTTTGAGACGTGGTTTTTCCTTTGTGACAGTCTTCATTATCATCTGGAAGTAGCTGTTAGAAGATGGTTAATTATCACCATAAAGGGAAGCAGATGGTCAGCAGTAATATCAGTTAGACATTCAAATGATGTTCTGTTGGAATGAGGTGCCTGTAAAACGTTCCATACAGCATTAGGTCTCCACCAGCAGCTTGAGGTGTTAACACCGTTGGATCCATGGACTCATGTTTGTTCTGTGTACAGGGTCAAACTGTTGTGCGTTTAGAGATGCTTTTCTGATCACAACTGTTGTAAAGAGCTGGCACTTGACCTACTGTAGTGTTTCTGTTCGCTCGATCATGACTGTTCATTCTACAGTTCAAGTTTTTTAATCTAATTTATTTTTGTTCTCTCGACTCTGGAGATTAATGTGCTTGGATATCAAAGATAATAGTCTGAAATGCTCAAGCCATCTTCACTGGCTACAAAAACACTGCACAAGGTCATTTAGATCACATTTTCCCTGTTCTGATATTTGAAGTGAACATTAACTGAAGCACTGCACCCATGTCAGGTGACTTTATACATTACCCCACTGTCACTTGATCAGCTGTTCCTAATGAAACAGATGTGTGTAATAAATGTACCTGTAATACTGCCCTTAGCAAAACTCAATCACTTTTATCCAGGTTTTTTTACTTGGTAGCAAATACTTGGTAGGGGACTGTGGTAGCCTAGTGGTTAACGTACTGGACTCTGGACCAGAAGGTCCAGGGTTCAAATCCCACCTCTGCCAAGTTGCCACTGTTGGGTCCTTGAGCAAGACCCTTAACCCACAATTGCTTGGATTGTAAGACTGTACCAATTGTAAGTCGCTCTGGATAAGGGCGTCTGCTAAATGCTGTAAATGTAAATAATCAAATAAGGGATATGATAGCAATCAATATTTGTTTAAAATATGACCATTCTGGCATCATGGTGCATACCTGAAAAAATTGAAGATATTTAATTAGAGGAACAATTATGGATTCGGTCAATGTTGAGGAAAAATATTATGGAATCATCAACTGAAAAATCTGTTAGTACTTTGTTGCACCTCCATGGGCATTTATGATGGCCTGAATTCTGAGGCATGGACTTCACTAATGAAAAACAATATTCCAAATCAGGATGATCAAGATTTAGTGTGCCCCTCAATAAACCCAGTCAAAAGCAGGGTGAGGATTTGCACACAATGTCTTTATCAATTGCAGAGGGTTTGTTGTTGGGGGGTGGGGTTCATAATTAAACTTAATGCAAATGGCAAAGGTAAAAATCTTAACATAGTGCTATTTCCTCGAGGATCTGCGTCTTCCAGTTCAAGAATATTATGTTACTTTTCTCGTTTCCTGTCCTGACTAAACAGACATGATTCATGGGAACACAGGGCACAAACAATCACAAAACACACTGACATCACCCCTACAATATCCTAAACTTGCAGCTTAATTCATTTACCATGAAGATGACATTTCATTAGCATTTCACACAAGTCCCAAATAAATCGATAAATGGAATTATATGTTATATATTTCTCATGAATAAGCTATTTTTAATGTGTCTCAGCTATTTCTAGGCGCCAGTGACCTCATCTGAAACTTCTTCATAAATGGGAAACCACAAACTTTAGAAGTTCCATCATGGCTATTGTATGCAGAACTAGTTCTACTGTATGTGTAGTTCAGAAGAAACAGAGCTAGTGAAGACTTAAACTACACAAACACACAGCAAAGTGAGTGTCAGGTTAGAAATAGCTTTACTTCTGTTCTCAATATAGTTTTTGTACGTTTATAACGTATTTTTATTTTTTTGTAATTATTGGAGTGTAAGCTTGGGTAATAAAAATCTGCCTTATATACATCTAGTTCATGTCTGAATGACAGAAAAGTAGTACAAGTGACACTTGCTGACAGAAAGAGAACTGCAGTCTTAAAAGGCAGAGAAAAACATGGCTTTCTTTTTTGTTTTGGGCTACATTTTTCAATGCCGCTTACAGGATGTTGGTGGTTGGACATTTTTAGTAGGTAGATTATTTTCAGTAGAGCAGTGACACTGAGGTGTTTAAAAAGCTCCAGCAGCCCTGCTGTGTCTCAGTCAATTGTACCAGCTGTACCAGTGCTGAGAGTGGTCCACCACCCAAATACCTGATCTGTGGTGGTCCTGAACATTAGAAAACACAGTAAAGGGGAGTGTAAAGTGTCACAATGAGGTGTAACCAATAATTGTGATCGGTGAGTGTATAGGGAGCAGAATTGAGTGATATGATTTGTTATGCGTATAGAGATGCTGGTCATAAGCAAAATAAGCTCTATCTGATTTTGTTCCAGTTTTTCTCTCCCTGAACTTCATAGGGGCATGGCATAAGCATGCCCTGCAAAGGATGCCAGTCCATCATGGTGCTTTTTCATATTTCTATATTTAATATTTTTATATATTTATGAAAAATCCAGCTTTCATAATGTGGTAGCCTAGCGGTTAAGGTACTGGACTATGGACCAAAAGGTCCAGTGTTCAAATCCCACCTCTGCCAAGCTTCCACTGTTGGGTCCTTGAGCAAGGCCCATAACCCACAATTGCTTGGATTGTAAGACTGTACCAATTGTAAGTCGCTCTGGATAAGGGCGTCTGCTAAATGCTGTAAATGTAATTGTCACACCAATCTTCATGTGAATATGTGCAAATCATAACATATTGTACTTCTGCCACACCCCCTAGACAATACAGAGTCAGTCTTTTATAACTGATTTGTAAAACCCAGGGGAAATGTGACGTGTGGGTGATACGGTATCAGCAGCACTACAGTGGGCTATGTCCTGGGCCTGAAAGATGGACATGAAGTGGCATAAATGAGGCCATAAATGGTGTCTTAACAACAGCCGTTGTGCCTGGGCTATTCCAGAGCTCAGCAGTTGTTCCTGGTTAAATTTAGACATTTGGGATGCCAGTGTGCTCGGATGCTTCACCTAGGAAGCGCAGTCTACACCGGTCCATCTGTGTGATTTGTGTTCCACGTTCTCTCAAAATGCTGGCTTTAGGATGTCAGAAGCGTGGCAGTGTGGTTTGATGTTTTCTAGCTACATGCTTTTCACACCTATCTGTACACTTCCTCAGTTGTCTCCAAGTTGTGTGTTTGTATGTGCCAACGGTTTATACCCTTATTTCACAAGAAGTCTCTGCAGAAACAGAAGTTAACACCCACATACACAAACACACACTGTACTTCATTTACTCTGCATTTACCAGTATGGGCCATTTTAGCTGGCTGTTGTAACGCCTTGTTACCAGTGCACAGTATGTAGTTTTTGCTCTCCTCTGGACAGTCGGAGGAATGATCGCATTTTTCCAGAGCTGCATCTGGAGTTGTTTTCTGCTTCCTTGGAAACGGGGACCGAGTGTGGGTTAAGGAGAATGACAGAGACGAGGGAAACTAGACTAAGCTGTTTGTCCTCTGTCATAATTTATAGCTCTGTAATGGTCGTTTCCCATACACGAGTTATAGAGGGAAAGTCTTCCTCAGTCTGACTCTCAAAATGTGAGGGTACATGGTGCATTATTGAGTTTTGTAAAAGTTCTAAGGTTCAGTACACACGTGTGAAATGCGATGTTATGACACGCCTGATTTAGTACAGTTGATTCTGTTGCTATGTTTGAGACTTTTGCCCATTCACTTTGTAGTGCAGTGTTTTGGAGTGCTGCCACTTGTTTTTGATGTCAGAGATACATCAGTTGGCATTACCTGATTCGGTAATACATTGGCAGCGACTGGTCAAAGCATGGATTCTGCCAGAGAACAAGCTGCAGCTAACAAACTTTGCCCACATTCATCTAAAGTGTGGAATTATTCCAGACAGAGACTCGATATTCTGATGCTCTGTAAGCTCTACAGCTGGGTAACGGCTTAATCCAGCAGCGCTACTGCTATGCCCAAACCCTTGAAGCGAAAGCAGTGAGACAAAACCGTGTAACAGTAACGTCACGGTCACAGTAAACCTTTGTGACATGCATTTTAATGGAATTAAAGGGAAACTTTGGGTTGACTCCAAGTTGCTACTCCATTGGTCACGATGAGGGTGGGGCTTTGTACAGGCAAGTCAAGTTTATTTCTATAGCACTTTTCTATAGTGCATTGTCTCATAGCAGCTTTACAAAAATGTAGCTCAGCAGGCCTGGGGCGACTGTGGCAATTACAACTCCTTAAATGTTCTAAAGAAGAAACCGTGGCAAGAGCAAGACTCAAAATGGACCCAACCTCTATATTAAATTAATACGTTTATTGTAAAAGTTTAAATGCGCAGATTCTGAATATAAAAAATAAAAGAAAGAACATATTTAAAGAAAATATAATAATAAATTAATTGAAATATAAAAATTTACATTGGTCCCTAGGAATTCAAACGCTTCTTTAGTTGACCAATTTTTTTTGCCCCCAAATTTGAACAAAAATTCTGACTTTGAACATCGGTAAAGACCTGTACATGTATGACCCAGCCTCAGGGAGTGTCTGAAATGGTCACGTATTTCACGTATTAATTGATTTTATTAATGTTATTACTTTGCTTTATTTGTGCTTCATTATTTACATACGAATATAGGCAGAAAAGTAAAGAATCATCTGGTGGTTGGGAATGGACTAATCCTGTTTACCGTAGTTCTTATGGGAAACTTGATTTGAACTTCGAACAAATCAGAGTTCGAACTGCCTTCTGGAACAAATTAGGTTCAAGTTCCAGAGTTCCATTGTGTAGACTATAATCAAAGTTAGCTTGTTTGTAAATGTATATAAAACCAATGGCTATATTCACGACAGACACAAGGTTATATCAACAAGTTTAGACTGACCAATTCGCTCTTAGATTTATCACCATACCCCGGCCACTTAATGCCGATGTGCATACTTCACATTCTATTCGAACTTTGACTCCATGACTTTAGTTTCGCTCTTAGATTTATCATCTACGCCGCCCAAGGAGGTTGGGTCCCTTTTTGAGTCTTGGTCCTCCCAAGGTTTCTTCCTATAACACTCAGGGAGTTTTTCCTTGCCACTGTCGCCCTAGGCTTGCTCAATCTGGGATTGGACGTAGTTATTAGGAGATAATCTAAACTTGTAAAGTTGCTTTGAGACAATGCTCCATTGTAAAAAGCGCTATATAAATAGATCTGACTTGACTTGACCAATTACTAATGCAAGTCTTTGGAATGTGGGGGGAAACCAGAGCACCCAGAGTAAACCCACACAGACATGGGGAGGACATATAGGTGGAGTCCGGTGTGAGGATTCAACTGGGGAATAGAGAATATAAAACTGCAGACTTTAAAAAACAGTAGTGTGTCTATAAATTAAAAATGAATCTAATAACATAGAAAATATGTGTATCTACATCATTTAGCCCAGTAAACAGTCATTGTTGGTTCTCGTGTCTTGTAGAGCCAAAGTACTGTAGAGCCAAAATGGAGGAAATGCTCATTGCAATCTTGTGTAAGCACATTTTATATTACACATTCTGATCTGATTGTAAAGTGGTACTTAAATTGGAGTCAGTTGGGAGGTTGAATAGACAGTGTATATATTTTGTGTGTGTGTGTGTGTGTGTGTGTATTTGTATTTTTATCTGTTTAGCTATGTATGGTAGGTGATTTAGCTGGGTGGGTTGGCCAGCAGAGTAGATTCAATACATTCCATTATACAAAACATGTTTTATTCATAGGATTTTGTGTAATGTACCAAAATTACTTTAGGAAAGCTTAAGTGTATTTTCAGGACAGATGTATTCTGGGCACCCCGCAAGACAACGTACTTATAATAGTATTGTTAATTACTGTTTATATTTCAACATAATTGCAGATGATGAATGAGTATATTGTCTTAAGTACTTACCCAGATTTGCAGTCACTCACACAGCAGTTTCATTGAGCAACTCTATTGCAAGCTTTCAGTCTCTAGCAAAGTATATGGCTGTATTTTTCTACATATGCAGCGGAATGGGCGGCCTAAAATATTCCTTGAACTGCCATTCACCTGTCAGAGCGCCCCCAGCTTGTTCCTGAAGCTGAGAATATGATGAACCCACAGCCTTTTCTCTGACATGGCCCTCCTTCTCCACTAAAGCAGAATTAAAACTAGTAGTAATCCTCTCCAATATTTCCTCATTCCACTGCAGCTTTGCCATCCGAGGCTAGGATAACCGCACAAAGATGAATGACTGCTTCCATCGCTGATCTTCTGACCTGGGCCTTTTTTGCAGAGCAGCACAAATATCTAGTGTGACATGTTTACTTCTTGTCCGAGCCAAGCATGATTTGTTTTGATTATCATGTGAGTGATACAGAATGTGTTTCTGTTAGTACTAGTCACTTAGTCATTTGTACACAGCTGTGGATATGGTAACGTAGCATTACGCCATGCGTTTGACCATATTTATGTTTGGTTAACTTTCACATTCATGCATGAGTGAGACAATGTCTTAAACTTGCAGTCTGTAAATCGTTTCATTTATTTTCCTTACTCCAGGCTGATGCAGAAATACATTTACCAGTGACGATCTTAGCTTTATTACTTCAGTGATGAAACAAATCCATGTCATAACCATTTTAAGTACTTTAGTAAATGCTGATACTGATTCTCTAGTCCCCAAAAGCATTGCTCTAACATGTAGAGAGCGCTCTTTACATGCACTGCAGATATCCGATTATTCAAGTGGTCATGTCAATGGCATACTCTGATTAAGACATACCATCAAGAAATGTGATAAAGACAGTTGGATTTTACCTCGGTAATCTGATTTCTCTGAGCATATATACCCATACTATGATTTTTATTAGTTTTCTTAGTCAGTTGCCAGGTCCTCTTTTATTCTTAGAGACTTTGCTGCCTTTGAGACTGCATGCATCTACATCCACCTAGTAATCTGATCACAATGTTTGCAGGATTTCTGCAGTCAACTGATTATTTAAGTGGTCAAGTATACAGTATACTCCGATATAGAAATCAGATTAAGAAATCCTAATAGATCCCAATAGATTGGTAGGGATGCATCGAATATTCAGAAACCAAAATTATTCAGCCAGAAATCGCAAAAAAAACTTAGTGAAATTTATACTGAACAATGACGTCT
>JAJAGP010002579.1:0-107739 GCA_025084515.1 Ancistrus triradiatus
GGCCAAAAGTATTGGGACGCAAACCCGCAAGGGGCCAAAAGTATTGGGACGCAAACCCGCAAGGGGCCAAAAGTATTGGGACGCAAACCCGCAAGGGGCCAAAAGTATTGGGACGCAAACCCGCAAGGGGCCAAAAGTATTGGGACGCAAACCCACATGTTGCCAAAAGTATTGGGACGCAAACACACAAGTGGCCAAAAGTATTGGAACACAAACCCACATGTTGCCAAAAGTATTGGGACAAAAACTCAGACATGGCCAAAAGTATTTGAATGCAAACTCGCATGTGGTCAAAAGTATTAGAACACAAACCCACATGTTGCCAAATTATTGGGACAAAAACTCAGACATGGCCAAAAGTATTGGAACACAAACCCACATGTTGCCAAAAGTATTGGGACAAAAACTCAGACATGGCCAAAAGTATTTGAATGCAAACTCGCATGTGGTCAAAAGTATTGGGACACAAACTTTCATGCGGCCAAAAGTATTGGGACCAAACTTGCACATGGCCAGAAGTATTGGGACGCATACCCACATGCTGCCAAAAAGTATTAGGACGCAAACCCGCAAGTGGCCAAAAGTATTGGGCGCAAAACCATGTTGCCAAAAGTATTGGGACACAAACTCGCACATGGCCAAAAGCATTGGAACGCAATTGTAAATGGCAGATTTTGAACAAAATGCAAATCAAATGTTCCTTAGGGTACATTACACGTTGGTCACTTTGTTGTGACTGGCAGTTTTGTTGTTGGACCAAATTCAGCCCACAATACACTTGCCATTGCCATAACAGAGCCAGATTTGGGCATCCTCATCTGGGTAAGACTGGACATCAAAATATCTTTTCAAATTTCCTTAGTGTTTACTTAGGTAGAGCAAATATGCAACATATGTATGTCGTCAAACCACTGATAAATCAAAATACTTTTTCTCCAACAGGTGCGAGGGTGTGGGTGTGGAAGTGGCATGCAACGGCACTAGCAACGCCATCTGCAAAGATCCTGACAGTACGCTGCTTACACAACACGTAGTTAAATACAGTCCTCTAAATTCAAACACATTCTGTAAATAAGATTTTACCAGAGTGTTTGGGCATGTATGTAAGATTCCAGTGCTTCCAACGTGTGTTTACATTTTCTCTAGTGATCCGGATTTTTGCTAACAGATAAAATAGCCATGATTAGCTTTTTCTGAGCCGTTACTGTGCACGCTTAGTGTGAAATAGAGATCGTGTTTAATGTATTCTTACTAAAGTCATCAGTATCAATCCCTGATTTGTGTTTGTGACTTTCAGAGCCCATAAATGTTGTTGCCATCATTGTGCCAATAATCATAATAGTACTACTGGGACTAGGAATAGCATATTTTATACGGAAGAAGTATTTTAAAAACAAACCTTCACATACTGAGGTAAGGAAAACCCAAAGTTTGTCCAATATGAGTCCAAATCCAGATGGTGCAAAACTGGTGCAAGTATAATAGTAACCTAATCATAATAATAACCAAAGTCCTTTTTTATTCTTTGTTTTCAGTCTGACATAGAGGAGCGTTTAGACGGTAGGTTTTCAAAATTTAAATTTGTTGTTTGATACTTTTCTCTATGGATTTAAATCAGAACCTGAACCTGAATTCATGAAGTGTGAAAACGTGGGAAATTTGGCTTATTGATAATTGTCACTGCGAAATCGTAGATATTTGAATTTTAGGTCTTGAAATTTCAGTTAAAAATGCTGGTAAACAAAATTTCAAAATTCAGATTGAAAAATTAATTTAGGTAAAATAAATAAATAAATCAGGTAGATCAAATTCATCTCATGAAAAATCAGGTTAAAAATCCTGTGAGACTGTGGTAGTTAAGGTGGTAGACCAGTAGCGGTTAAGGTACTGTTCTCTGGACCAGAAGGTCCAGGGTTCAAATCCCACCTCTGCCAAGCTGCCACTGTTGGGTCCTTGAGCAAGACCCTTAACCCACAATTGCTTGGATTGTAAGACTGTACCAATTGTAAGTCGCTCTGGATAAGGGCGTCTGCTAAATGCTGATAATGTAAATCCAGGATGTAAAAAATCAGGTACATATAAAAAAAACTGTAACTAAAAAATCAATTTGAGAAAACTTGAAAAAAAGCAGGTAAAAAAAATTGGGGCTTTTTTTCAATGGATTAAGTAATTTTTTGACCTGAATTTTTATTACCTGAACGATTTTTACCTGAATTTTTTAAACTGAGATTAAGACAATAGCTAATATTTTGCGGTGCAACTTTTTTTTCCCAAGCATCCTGAATTCAGGTTCATCTTCTGAGGACACTGATTGAGCTCCATAAAGCAGCATCGGTAGCTGTTGTATCTCCACCTTTGAGTCTAACTTTAATACTTCTGTATAGATGTGGACTTGAAGGAATACCTGCCTGATATCGCAAGAACTCTGGGGCGCAGGACGGTCCGAAACATGACCAGAGGCAAACTGGGTTCAGTGCGGATCCAAAATATAGAAGATGGATGCCATAATGACATGGAGGAACAGGCCTTCCAAATGTTAGAAGCTTGGTACGAAATGCACGGCAAGCAGGGAGCGTACAGCGACATGATCAACCACCTCAGGAAACATGAAGGGAAAGGCAGAGCCGAGGACATGCAGAGGATCGTCAAAGAGGGACAGAAACGAAATGCAGGGGCAAGGGGGAATGGTGTGGTGTGAAGCCGTCCTTATTTATAGGCGAATTTAATGTCTGTTTTAAATATTTGGTGTTTTAGCCACACCCGATGGACCTACTGAACTGTGCAGGCATGAAATCTCTCTAAGCAAACTGTGGCAGTTTTCGAACAGCAGTGCCTGACCTGACAGTGTCTTGGTTGTCCACAAACTTTTGCCTCTACGTAAAATATTACGTTATGCCACAGTTTAATAAGATTGTCTTTTATCTAGTGAACTGTGTAGTACAAATGTGAACTTCCCTGTGCTACCAAAATGTGACTTACTTCATTTACGATAGAAATGTTTATAGGTGTTTCAATAAAATCTGAAAAATATCAGTCATTTGTCTTATGGATATAAAAAAAATAAGAAAATTCTCTCGTGATCCAGAAAACCACTCCTTAATCCTGACTGGGTACAAGACATCATCACCAAACTCCTCCCAATACATTACATCATCACCAAACTCCTCCCAATACATTACATCATCACCAAACTCCTCCCAATACATTACATGCATGGTTCCAAAACCTGGAGTCCGCCCTGTCGGGGGCGCCAAACATCACAGACATTGCTGAGCGAGGCTTTGTCTGCTCTGAGGTGCTCTGTGTTTGTCAAAATACAATTTGCAAGGTAAACGAAATTAAAATAATACACTCACTGGAAAACAAATCTGTCTATAAAATTGCTTAAAAAGAAACTTAACCAGGATAAAGTGCTTACTGAGCAGGAATTAGTGAATTAATAAAAAAAACAAACATTACAATTACAAAAAGAATCGTAATAAAACCAATATCTTACAAATAATAAAAGCTGGCCCGGAGCTTATTTACAGTTCATCACTTCACTCCTTATAGCAATAATCTTAACATTGAAGCTTAAATATGTAAAGAGACGCAGACATTTCCCTCAGCAGTCCTCAGATGATTTTAAAAGCTCCAAGAAAGCACCGACTGCTCCGAAGTAGCCCTAAAAACACAAACAGAGTTAAGTCTATAAGCACGAGGAAAGAGGCATTAACAAACTATAATATCATGGTATTATCTTTAGGGACGGGCGAAACAGCCGCGCTTTAAAAAAGGCACAAACCTCGTGTTCTAAGAAAAGTGCCTTCAGCTGTCCTTTGGACCAGAAGTCCATTGCGAAGGCCAGCAGCTTCATCGACAGAGTGTTGATCCGCAAAAAATTCCCCACAAACACAACCCTGTTGATATTCTGCACAAGCACAAAAAAGTACAAAATGACCTAACCCATTTTATCCACCAGGGGGAGACGTAACACAACGCTGCATGCATATTTCCGCAGTTTTAACCAAAAACTAAAATGTTCTCTACTCTTGATAAATCTCTTGGGACACAATTGTCCTTCCATCCTTTGTGCATCCTGTCATGTTCTTTTATTTACATTTCCCCCTTTTTTCATTTTTTCTGTCCTTTCTTCTTGCCGTTCTTTGGCTCTTTATTGGATTAGTATACTTAGGTCTATCCTTTGTTTACTTTCTTAATTTGCTTCCTCTTCTTTCATTATCACTTCAGTCTTCCTTATTTTTTGTCTTTTTTCACTATTTTATTTTCTCTTTCGTTCCATTATTTATTTTTATTTCCCTCGATCCTTTATGTTTCTCTTCTTGCTGCTCATTTTGTCTGGTACATTTACTGGTGTCTTTCCTTCTGTCTTTTGTGCCTTTCATTTTTTATGCGTTCTTCCTTCTGTTATTCTTTTGCTTTCAAGTTTTATGCCTGTTTTTGTTACCTCCATTTTACGTTCTTGCATATTTTTGTTTGCCTACTCCTTTTCTCTTTTTTTGTTGCTTATTTTGTTTGTTACATTTTTTCTGTTCATTTTTTCTATGTTAGGTTTGTCCTTTTGTTTACTTTCTTAATTTGCTTCCTCTTGGTTCATTTTGACTTTAATCTTCCTTACTTTTGGGGGGTTTTATTAAATGTTTATGCTTCTCTATATTACTTTCTTCTTTCTCTTTCATTACATTATTTATTTCCTTCTTTCTTCATCTTTCTTTCCTCCCTGCTCATTTTGTTTGGTACATTTTCTGGAGTCTTTCTTTCTTTATTCCCTTTCTTCTTTTTTGCCTTCTTCTTGTCCTTCTCCCTTCTGTTCTTTTCCTTTCAAGTTTTATGCCTGTTTTTATTTCCCCCATTTTACTTTACTTTTCTTTACTTATTTTGTTTGTTACATTTTCTTTCTGTTTTTTCCCCCCTTTCTATCTTTTGCATTTTGTCCTTTCTTCCCTTCTTTCCTCTGTTTCTTTCCCGTTGGCATGAATACCCACCTCATTGAGGGCGCACATGCGGGCGATGGAGCCGATGTTGTTGGTGATGGTGACCAGCGTGGCCCTGGCCAAGTCCTCTTTTGAGATGCTGTCTCTTTTCTCCTTACTCATCATGTGACCAAAACTATACAATACACAAACACACAGCCATGAGGAGAACATGCCAAACACGACCCACATCATTATGGGTTTTGCTTTGTTTTTCGCCCACCTGGAAGCAACAGTGGAGCCGTGCAGGCCAAAGCGTTGATAATGTCCTCCGTAAATGTCCTTCACCAGTTTATCCACTCTGCTGCTGTCCCCTTCAGTGGCCATGGCTAACGCCTCCTCGAAGGTCTCGCAGCCCGCCAGCAAACAGCACAGACCCAAAAATGTCCCCCCGCCCAGACTGCAAGGACAAAACAAACAGGCTGCTTTCCATTGTGCACGCAGTTCCGCCTCTCGACCAGCAGATGTCATGTTATTTAAATATGACCTCTGCTGGTAGAAAGGTGGAATTACAGCTATAGCTGTAAAACTAACAGCAAAATGTCATTTTTCTCTGTGAGCACAAAACATTATGTATGTGTGTGCGTGTGTGTGTGTGTGTTATTATGTGCGTACTGTATAGTAGAAACCAGCTATTACAGGTAAATCATTAGCACGTGTGACGCCACGCAGTTTGAACTGTGAACCCGTGATTAAAGTGCAAGGAAATACAGCAGAAATCACAAGTGTAGTTCCTCAGAATGGAGCAAAGATGCACACCTCGTTCCTGCTGCCCACGCTACCCTCGCTCCCTGGCTCTTTCGTGCCCTCACTCCCTGTTTCCTCTCATTCTCTGTCGCATCATTCCCTCTTTTGCTTCCTCATTCCTTTTTTCAAACTGACCCACGACCTTTTGTTCCCTCCACTGCTCCTCCGTTCCCTCTGCCCTCTCTACCCTACTTTCCCCTGCTCCCTCACCTCATCCTTTCTCCCTGTGCCCTCTCATCTTCCCATTACATCCTCATTCCCTCTTCCCCGTCCGCCCTCTTTTTCTCCCTCGTTCTGTGCCCCCTCACTTCTTTCCTCATTGACCCGCTACCCTCTTTTGCTCCCGTTTACATCTTCTACCTTTTGCGCCCTCATTCCCTCATCCATTCTTTCCCCAACTATCCTTGTTCCTTTATCACTCTCTTTGCCCCATCCTCCTTCTTTTGCTCCCTCACTTCTGTTTTCTCCTTCGTTCACCTCTTCTATCCTCCGTGCCCTCGTTCCCTCCTTTGCTCCTTCATTCCCTCTGCCCTCTCTACCCTAGTCCATCGCCTCATGCCCAAACTGGTTCGCTCTCTCATTCCTCGTTTGCTCTCTCAATCCTCTGCCCTCTCTTTCATCCCCTCTTTCCCTCTGCCATGCTACCCTCTGTTGCTCTTTGCCCCCATCCTCCTTTGCTTCCTCGTTCCCTCTTCCACCCTACCCTCTTCCAATCTTTCGTTCCCTCTTGATCTTCTACCATCTTTTGCCCCTCATCATGGGCTCCCTCGCATTCCCTCATTTGCTCTCCCATTCCCTATGCCGCCTTCTACCCTCTTTCTCTCCTTGTTCTCTCCCCCCACTTTCTTTGCTTCCTCTTTCCCTCTGCCCTCTTTCTCTCTGCTTGCTTGCCCCCAACCCTCACCCTCTCGCTCCCCTCTTGCTGTTTTATCCTCCACTTTCTTTCTTTCATATTTTCTTCTGCCTCCCCCTTATTTATCTTCGGATACACCTCAACAGCCAATCTTCTGAAGACAACATTTCTCTTGGGGAGCTGAAGGAAACACCTTGAATAGCAATAAGAGTTTCTGATATCTGACCTGGTCCCGGTGATGCGTTTGTATTTCTTTTCGGAGTAAACAGCCAGGACGCTCACTCCAGACCCGATGTTGACCAGCAACATGGGGAACGGATTCTCGAGACGACACGGTCGCTTCACGCAGCGCTGCAGGTCGGACGCGTTCTCAAAATAATAGCACTCCGGCAAGCCATTAAACCCAACCGAGTCCATGTAGAGCAGGCCTCGGATCAGACAGTCCAGCTCGTCCAGTTTGAATAGATCCACACCTGCTTTCTGCAGAGATACAGAGAATCTTATAGCGCCTCTGGGCACGAACACGTCTGAGCATTTCATTCTTCCTCACCATCTTGAAGTCGTCCTCAAACTTGTAAGCACCGCCCCCGGTGGCACAGATCGTCCTGTGGAGCTTGCCGATTTGCTCCTGTCGCCCGGCGTCAAAGAACGGTTGGAGGGCAGCCGTGGGGAAGCGGACGAAGTGCAGAGAGCCGGTCCGTCCGCACACACTCAGATCACGCAGCTCCAGCTGGACGTCTCGCACGGCCGTCTTACCGCAGATGGTCTTGGTCGTGAGGTACAAGCCGACCCTCTTCAGGATCTCCAGCTCTCCTTCATCCTCCTCGGTCACATCCTTCGGCTCAAAGTACACCAGCTTGACCAGGGTGCCACCGATGTCCAGGCCAAACCAGGGGAACGCTGGGAAACGGAGTGAAATACAGCCCATAAATCATTCAGAGATGTTTTGCCCCCTGCAGGCGTTTTGATCGTTGCATAATCACACACGCTCGCCTGATTATGTCCGAGAGGAATCAGAGTTCACACCGACCCCACAGTGCCCGTCCTAAAGTAACCCCCGGTGCCATTCAGGATCAGTCGATACACACTCCTTTGCCAAAGCATATTTATCCAGCGGGACACACTTGGTGGTGTGGAGAACGTACAGAAGCTCGTCTTTGCACAAAGTACAATCAGTGTAACCTTTAACAGTCCCTTATTGGCACACCTAGTAATACCAGGGAACACCGTGCATCTGTTCCCATGTGTTCAGGAACTCTTAAATGTTCTAGAGGTATTGGGAAACAACCCCAGACCGCACACGCACACGCACACGCACACACACACACAGACACACGCTGGTGCACTTTAGAGACTTGTCTCTTTTTAATTTATTTTTAATTATTTTTCTCTACCAACCGTATATTTTATTTTACATTATTTTATATTATATAATATAAAATAATATATAGTAAAATATAGAGAATTTTAATATATATTAAATTATATGATCAGTGAATTGGATTGCTATAAAAATATATAAAACTGAATATATACATACACATATATTCACACTATATATATTCAGTATATAAAACTGAATATATGTGTATATATATATATATATACACATATATTCAGTTTTATATATTTTTATAGCAATCCAATTCACTGATCATTCATAGTATTTTTTAATATTTCTATTTTTATTTTTTTTAATTGACTTAATGTCACCTTCTCCTTAATGTGATCTTATTTTTTTTCTAGCCATATATTAGTTTACTTTATTTTGTGATATAATATAAAATAATATATAATAATAACATACATTAAAATATAATAATATATTTTATATATAGACAATATAAAATAGCATAGAAAAATAAAATAATATATACTGCTATTTTTTTTCTCATGTTTCTATCCCAATCCAATTCATTGATCATGCTTAATATTTTTTTACTCTGACACAGGATTTTATTTGTATTTTGTTCTATTTTTTTTTTATTTGATAACCCCCATGTCGCTTAATTGCTTGCTTAATTTCTAGTTTACCTATTCGTGCTTTGTTCTCATTACTCAAGCAGTTGTCATGTGTTTAAATGGACAGGTGAGCAGGTGGAGGTGAGCCACAGTGACAGCAGTCAACACACTGTGCATGACACTTACATATAGTGACAACACAGTTTGTGAAACGTTTGCATTCCACTTTTAAAGTATCATCTCATTCTAACTGTCGGTAATTTGAGCTTTTTCTTACCTGGTCTCTTGTCGCTTCTCAGCTTCATTCTGGTTCAACAGGTTGCTGCACAAACTCCAGCAAACTCAAATCCACACAGAGTGCCTGTTTTATACACTAAATCTATTCGATCCGACCAGCTGATCGATTCAGCAACGCTGTCAAGGCCAGATCTCGACCTTTTCCCCTCATTAAACCCGAGTCTAAAAACGTTCATGTACGAAACTGGACCAAAGTTTGTCCCGACTCTCAGACGGTCACTTTAAAAAAGCTGTGCGTACAGAACCCTGAGCTCTGATTGGACGAGAGGGTAGCTTATTTGCATATTCACGGTAAGGCGGCGAGGTACAATACAAACGTCGAGCACTGATTGGTCGATTCCGTCAGTATCGATCCCGACTCACCACCTGACAGCGTGCTGACCAATCCGAGAGCAGAGAGGGGACACCGTTGGAGTTAACAACAAGGCGATACTTATTTCATTTAATTCTGTAAAGCGACATTAAAGTGCTTCATTTAAAACATTTTTGTTTCTACTACTACTAATAATAATGGTCTTCTAACACAATAATAATAATATTCTAGATTGCTGAGCAGAACTACAGGACATGACACGTGAATTGGCTACATTTCCCATAATGCCCCAGCATCTCTCGAAAAATTAAGAATAATAATGATTTTTTTGTTCATTATAATTACTAATACATACAATAAATATGTTTTGTATTTATTATCATTGTTATTATTAATATCATTACTTTATTGTTGTTCTAACACTATTATTATTAGTAGTAGCTGAATAGTAGTATTTTTAATTACTTTTGCATTTGTTACTACTAAGAAGTATTTTTTGCTTTTAAATTACTATTATTATTAGTTGTAGTATTTTTAAGTAGCCTGTTACTTTTGTATTTATTACAATGACGAAAAATATTGTAATATTGATATTAAGTATATTTGTATTTATTATTTTTTTTAATTGTTGCTCTTTATGTAATACAACTATATTTTTATTATTACAAGTATTATTTTCATATTGTTATTATAACCATTTCTATTTGATTGTCGTTGTTCTAACTTATTGTTGTTGTTGTTGTTGTTGTTATTAAAAGTATTATAAGTACTTTAAGTATTATTTTTGTATTTATTATAATTACTACTAATATTGTTGTAAGTACTGTTATTGTACTTATTGTTGGTATTATTATTTGATGGTTGTTGTTCTAACACATCTATTATATTATTATAAGAACTTTAATGTTAGTACTAAGTACTAACACTGACATAAGTATTATTATTAGTGTTGTTATTGTTGTCATAACACAATTTTTATTACTGATATATATATATTTTTTTTCTCATTGTTGCATTTTTAATGTTTCATACCCTAATATTTTATTATTTTAATATTATATAACATTCTAGAGGATGGGAGTATAATGGGTGTCTAATGATGGACTGGCCGCTCCCTTCATTCCCTCAGAATGTCACTAGTAGACTAACTTACAGTCTTCTGCTTGGCTCTAGTGGGAGAATATGCTATTTTCAAGTGAAAGGGCAAACCATTAGCCTATGTACTGTATAGATGTAAATACACTGCACACCTCATACATACTCAATGGGCCAGAAAAGGCCAGAGGTGGCTGAGTGGAACACACACAGTGGGGCAAAAAAGTATTTAGTCAGCCACTGATTCTGCAAGTCACCCACAAACAAGCAGGATTTCTGGCTCTCACAGACCTGTAACTTCTTCTGTAAGAATCTCTTCGGTCCCCCACTCGTTACCTGTATTAATGGCACCTGTTTGACCTCGTTATCTGTATAAAAGACACCTGTCCACAGCCTCAAACAGTCAGACTCCAAACTCAACCACGGCCAAGACCAAAGAGCTGTCGAAGGACACCAGGAAGAAAACTGCAGACCTGCAGCAGGCTGGGAAGAGTGAATCTACAATAAGCAAGCAGGTTGGTGTGAATAAATCAACTGTGGGAGCAATTGTAAGACATACAAGACATTGATAATCTCCCTCGATCTGGGGCTCCACGCAAGATCTCATCCCGTGGGGTCAAAATGGTCATGAGAACGGTGAGCAAAAATCCCAGAACTTACACGGAGTGACCTGATGAATGACCTGCCAGAAAAGCTGGGACCAAAGTAACAAGGACTACCATCAGTAACTCAACTCGTCGTGTTTGGAGGAAGAAGAATGCTGAATTGCATCCCAAGAAACACCATACCTACTGTGAAGCATGGGGGTGGAAAACATCATGCGTTTGGAGCTGTTTTTTCTGCAGAGGGGACAGGACGACTGATCCGTGTTGAAAGGGAAGAAGATGAACGGGGCCATGTATCGTGAGATTTTAAGCCAAAACCTCCTTCCATCAGTGAGAGCAACTGAAGATGGGAACGTGGCTGGGTCTTCCAGCATGACAATGATCCCAAACACACTGCTCAGGAAACAAAGGAGTGGCTTCGTAAAAAGCATTTCAAAGTCCTGGAGTGGCCTAGCCAGTCTCCAGACCTCAATTCCATAGAAAATGTGTGGAGGGAGTTGAAAGTCCGTGTTGCCCAGCGACCGCCCCAAAACATCTCTGCTCTAGAGGAGATCTGCATGGAGGAATGGGCCAAAATACCAGCTACAGTGTGTGCCAACCTGGTGAAGACTTTTTGACCTCTGTCATTGCCAACAAAGGTTATGTTACAAAGTATTGAGTTGAACTTTTGTTATTGACCAAATACTTATTTTCCACCATAATTTACAATTAAATTCTTTAAAAACCTATGTTTCCTACAAATTTTTTTCTCATTTTGTCTCTCATAGTTGAAGGGTACCTATGATGAAAATTACAAACCTCTCTCATCTTTCTAAGTAGGAGAACTTACTTTTTTGCCCCACTGTATTCTGTTATCGTAGTGCTTTTGTCTTAAATCATAACCTGGATTACAGTCTCATTAAAGTATAAGGAAGAAGGTACGAGGAAAAATCTGTGATTTATGGAAACAATGAAACCTTGAGGGCGTAGTGCAGCCCTGCTTCTTTAGAAATGATAAGATGACCTGTAAGAATGAATCACAGCACAGAAGGAAATAATAATAATAGATTCACTCGTGCAGTCTATATACAGTCCAGCTGTATAAAAATAAACGGTAAAGAGTCGTTATTAGGCTAGAACGTATGATTAAATAGGATCGTTTCAAAATTCAGATGTTACTGCAACTAGCTTTGTAAGAATCCCTCTTTACCAGGTAACGATTCTTAGCATATGTTATAAATCAGTAATTAACTCATAATTTGAAAGTTACATCGCTATTTTTTCGGTAATTTGTCTCTATTAGTCACTACCTTCACTTTTAAAACTTCGCTCAATGCTGCCTTGTGCCCTAAAATGTGTTATTTAAACATTTTCGGAAGCAAATCCGAAAAAAATCAGCTCACTTTCTCCGAAAGACTAGCTTTGATTATTAGCGTTCGAGCTAGATTGTCATACACGCGGTAGGCCACTGGGTGTCACTGTTGGCCCTGTACAGATCTGAATGACTGAAAGATGAATGGTGTTAATGCTTTAAGGATTTATATTGATACTTAGATATAAATAAATATAATCAAACAACTTTAAACCCTTACGGAATCATAAATATGCTTTTGTGGAGGTTATTTGTTTTCACATTTCATCCCTGCTTATCATGGTCAGGCTCAGGAGCGTCAACAGAACACGGTAAAAAGTTGATTTTATCCTGGATTGCTGAGCACAACTAGAGGACACGACACGTGAATTTGGCTTACACGAACTACATTTCCCACAATGCCCCAGTATCCGTCCAATAGTTTCCAAAAGTTCCAACAGTCAGTGGGAAAATTTGGCGCCAAAAAATCATGTATGGTGGTGCTCTGCAGGGTCTGGGGTTTGACCCGTACAACGTAAACACTTTCTGTCTGCAGAGTTTGGCATGTTCTTCCCATCAGTGCAAGTTCTAGACCAGTTGAAGTGTGTGTGAGGGGTCAGGCTGGGGCCAGTGGTTATGTCAGAAGGGCCAGTTACTTTCTACGTAAATGTGGAATGTGGCCATTAAGAGGATTAATTAATGACTAATTAAAGCATCGTAAAGAAACATTTTGTTGCCCGCTATAGCTCTACATGGTTGGTACAGCAATAAACCAAGCATAATTTGGGATTCCCACGAATCCACCGTGTGCCAAGTCTTAATGTGTCACTCATCTTTAAAAGCCTTGCATTCCAAATCCTGCTTTAGATTTAGATTTGGAACAGCTGCTTTAATTGTGGGATCGGCTCGCTCCGATTTTCCTTTGTTCCACCTTGCCCTTTCAATCGCAAAACGAACCCACTGGCACCGGCGCGTGCGTAATTAGGGAGGAGGGGAGGGGGCCCTCTATAAATAGCATCGCGCGTGCATGTGAGCTCCGTGTAACCGAATGCACGAGCCCGGCCGACACTCGCTGATAAAAGGCGCGCGCAAGAAGTCCATCAGAGACACCGGACCTTAAACTGAGGAGACGCACGGGATGAAAGCGGATTTTTATTTACTTTTATAGCATTTTACTCGGTTTAATCTTAAAGTTATTCACTCTTGAACCGTATGCTGCCGTTTAATTTATTTATTTCTATAGCTAGCGTAGAGTAAATTATAGTAAGAGACTTTTATTAAGCGTTTTTATATTTTCCTTACAGCCGTTAAGGTGATTTATTATTGAAGAGCCTTAAAGACAAATCAGGCTACGAACTGTTATTATTATTATTATTACTATTATTATTGTTATTATTATTATTAAACATGGCATAGAAGTACGATTTGTATTAGTAATATAGAATTTGCAAAGGCTGCACTTTTTTACTCTTTAAATTTTTAACAAAACAATTGTATTTAGTTATTTTCACTCAGTGTTTGACTAAATATTTTAAGTTTCGGTTGGCTATTTATAAGAAATATCAAACACTTTTCACTCACTATAATTTAATAATGATAGTAATAACTCTGCCGATTTATTTTATTCAGTGTTACACAATGTAGTTTTTCCGTTCGTCTACAGCGATTTCATATTTACTTCACTTCATGACATTTTTATTTTTCCTAACTAAACCTCGGTGGCATGAGCGCGCTCACAGCTGAGGTGCATGTGGCGGCGGACTCGCTCTTAGTCGTGCGACTCTTCAATATGGCGCGTGTGGCCGGCGCCGGAGGGGTGGGATCCGAGCCTTCTCGCGCCCCCCACGTCCCTGTCGGTGCAGAGAACCGAAGCCGGTGCGCGTCCCATGTGCAGAGCTATGGCGAAGTGGAGCGGGCGCTGATCGGTGGTGTGCTGACCGCCCTGACGCTGGTTACGGTATGCGGGAACCTGCTTGTGCTGGTGTCTGTCTGCTCGGTGAAGAAACTGAGGCAGCCGTCCAACTATCTGATCGTGTCCCTGGCGCTGGCAGACCTGTCGGTGGCGCTGGCTGTCATGCCGTTCGTGAGCGTGACGGATCTGATCGGTGGCCGCTGGATCTTTGGTCAGTTCTTCTGCAACGTCTTCATCGCCATGGACGTGATGTGCTGCACTGCCTCCATAATGACCCTCTGCGTCATCAGCATCGACAGGTGAGGTCACGCGGGGGTTCCTCAGGTCTTCTTTGGGTAGTTTTTAGGGGGAGACCTATAGCTGACCAATAGCTGTTGCTTTTATCAATCAAATCCTGAGACCTCACACCGCCAGGGTCTAGTCTGTCCAGAGCATTCCATCTCATGCACCGGCACTTCACCTGACCCCCACCTTTGACGTTGCAGGTGGTAAGTTGCCCGCAAGAATAAGATTGCAGGTACAAGTGGCAAAAATTCCTTTCCGTGATAGGGTAAGTAGCGCCAATCTGGGGGTACCTTGGCATAGAGACACTGCTGCTTTGAATCAATAGTTTAGGAGTTTAGGGTGGTTGCCGCCTGGTTGGCTCCCAGTACAGCACTTCCAAGCACGTCCCTCTGGACGGAACCCCAGGGAAGACCCAGGATCCACTCACAGTTGGTTTAGTAACATCTGGGGATCCCCAAGAGGAGCTGGAGAAGTATGGGCTGTCCTCACCCAGCCGCTCCAGATAAACTTGTTCCATGGTGTCCATTGGGATAAAGTGTCAAGCCTTCCTGGCCTAGATGCAGTAAAACCAGCCCAAGCCATAATACTACCACCACCATGTTTCACAAATAGGATAAGGTTCTCCAGACGTAACGCTTCTCATTAAACCTATCGCCTTCTCCACCGCATTTGAACCCTGCACTTTTATTTCAGGTACATGGGCATTACGAGACCGTTGACATACCCGGTGCGTCAGAATGGATGGTGCATGGCGAGGATGGTGCTGTCCGTGTGGTTGCTGTCTGCCTCCATCACTCTGCCACCACTGTTCGGCTGGGCGCAGAACGTCAATGATGACAACCAGTGTCTGATCAGCCAAGACTTCGGCTACACCATCTACTCCACGGCCGTGGCCTTCTACATCCCCATGAGCGTCATGTTGGTCATGTACAGACGGATCTACCGCGCCGCCAAGCTCAGTGCCGCCAAGCACGCCATCTCCGGCTTCCCCCGGCCAAAAGAGGGCGGCGACGACGACGACGAGGAGAGCGAGGGAGATCGCCAAGGCGACGGCAAGAGTGACTGCATGACCGCGGCCATCAAAATGCACAAGCTCAGAGGAGCGAAGTGGAACGACGCCGAGCGCAAGAGCGCCTCCATTTTCAGGCGGGAGCAGAAGGCGGCGGCCACGCTGGGCGTGGTGCTGGGCGCTTTCACCATCTGCTGGCTGCCCTTTTTCATCCTGTCCACGCTGCGCCCGTTTGTGTGCGGCGTACGCTGCAGCTGCGTGCCGTTGTGGATCGAGAGGACGCTGCTGTGGCTGGGCTACGCTAACTCGCTCATCAACCCCTTCATCTACGCCTTCTCCAACCGAGACCTGCGCACCGCCTACCGCAGCCTGCTTGCCTGCCGCTACCGCAACATCAATCGCAGGCTGTCTGCCGCCGGCGTGCACGAAGCGCTCAGGCTCGGGCCGAGATCAGAAGTCACGGTGTCGGTGTAAAGGCTTTCGGTGGAGGTTATGTTGAGAACCTGTAAAGTCAGAGGAACATATCGACCTGTAGGTCAACAATCCGAGGCTGAAAAACTCAATATCTACAAGAAATTTGAGGACTGACCTGAATCACGTTCCTCTTTCTCAAAGCATGGACATCTGTAGCTTTTTAAAGGGCTACAAGGACAAAGCGTAAACAAGAACTGAATTGTTACGTGATGTAAAGGGCCAAATTTTTTGCTTAGAAGTTCTGGGCTCCATCTCTGACTGTATGTTATGATTTTCTAACAACAGGAAACAGGATTTTCTAACAAAAATGACCATGTGCTGCTTGCGTGAACTGGGAAGCATGAAATGGTTTCACATCGTCATAAAAGTATCATATGCTATTATTCGCTTTGTTCCTACAACTCCACAAGCCACGCTTCTTTTACATCGCATGTTTCTGCGATTTTCCGCACACGTTTCGCTTCATCATTTAGTCAAAATGACTGACGATGCCTTAACTTTGCTGTCGGCTGTCTGCTGAACTCCGACTGCGAATTTGGGCAGTACAGGCTCACAGCTGGGCTTAAAATAAGCCCAAAATCCTCTGTAATGCAGCGCCATCTGGTGGCTTTAGGAAACATACATCCAAATACACAGAACTACGTACATGTTTGAAAAGTGTTTCTTTGATGAAATTATTAAAAACATATTTGTCCTGCAGAAGCTTTCCTGTTTTTTTGTATGCGACTGCTCACTTTGCGTAAGTACTTTTTTTAAATTATAAAGGTCATTAAAATGCACAGCATCTCTGGCATGGTTGTAAGAACCTGCTGCTATAAGAGCAATTCCTGAGGACTTAGGTTTGCTTTGCAATTAACATGCATTTGTAATTGTGGGATGCAACACTTTGTTCACTCTTTTTTACAAACCTTCTAAAACGAAAGTAACCTTTTTGTTTAGCACATGAAGAGGAAGTCACGCAACGCACATTGGATCATGTTTTGTTACTGTAAAAATTGGTGGATTGTCACCTCAGAGGACTTTCTGGACAAATTCGGCAAAGTAAGAACTCCTACAAGAGGCTGCTTTCCAACTAAGACGAACTTGTGCCAATACATGTTAAATGTTTTGATGATCATTCCATGCTTTGTTTAAAAACCTAGAATATCTGATGCATGGTTTAAACCTAGACATACAATATTTTGTACAGTGAATGTATTTAAGTATGTAAGATGTTTTCTCCACGGTACTGGTATTGATTTGATAAAATAAAATCGTTCAGTCGTCTGAGTTGTGCTGGATGTCTTGGTACGTGGCTTAGATTTGGCGAGAAAATGTTCTTTCTCATTCATTACCAATCGCTGAGTCACTTCATCATGACTCAGATTCGACATCGCACTCGTTCGTTTGAGGCTCTGCAGACACCATGCTCTGGGGTTTAGGGTGAACTGTCCAGCACCAGCAACCATGCCACGTTCAAAGTCACTTAAATCACCTTTCTTCCTCATTTTGATGCTCAGTTTGAACTTCAGCAGCTCTGAGCACCGAGTTCCTACCATGTTGAACAGGTGTACCTAATAAAGTAGATAATCGCAGCCGTGATGTTATTCGAGATAACACACTCCCTCCAGAGTTCTGGGGTATATTACAACTAAACAAAGAAAGAAAATAAAGCAAAGAACCCCTGAATTTCAAACCTTATTAATACTGAAACTTTATTAATACTGTGGATCCACCAAAAAGTGGATCCACAACAAATGTGTTTTGCTGTGCAACCGTGACAATTCCTTACACTGACTTCGGTGTGAAATACAAAGCACAAAGAAGCAAAGATGAAAGAAAAATGGATTCAAACGTATAATAAACCTCATTAAGAATTAAACTAGAATTTATTTCTTAGTGTTATTGCTGTACGTGTGAATGAAGCTCGTCGTTACTTGGTGCTAGAGCGCTTCTCAACTAACTGTGCACAAGGTGCAGATATCTTAAACAGATATCTTAAACTGTTGACCTAAGATTCAGCTATAGCTCTTTAAACGTCCTGATATTGAAACACAGACAAAATGCTCTGGTTAAATAAGAGCCAGAAGTCTGATCGTCAGCTCGCTCTTATTCCGCCTCGCTATTCCATTAAAGTGCAGAAAGCTTCAGCTCGCTCGGTTAAATAACCGTGGGAAATGGCTTAGATCGGAATCTGGACTTCGTGTGTGACTCACAGCGGCTTTTCAACTGTTTATCGATCGCCGATTGGGCTTAATGGTCTCATCATCGTGACAACTGGCTCGAGTTTTCTTAGCACCGTCCAACCTTGCTCTGTTAATCACTGTTGATAGCGGCTCGCCTTTGCTTTCTCGCAACGATTTTCTGTGAATCGAGCACAAAAGAATCTGAAAAGGGGTCATTAAGCGCAAGGTTTGAAAAGCTCTCTCTCTCTCTCTCACACACACACACACACACACACACACACAAACACACACACACACGCTTGCTTGGCCTTGTCTACGCACGCACAATTTGCATTCGTCCCTTTGTATCTCGTTAACGTCATTAAAATCACCATCGCTTATTTAGCTGCTGCTCATTAGTGATTCAATTAGAGAGAGAGAGAGAGAGAGAGAGAGAGAGAGATCCTATTCAGATGCAATAAGGGACATTACAGCTGCTTCTGTACAGAAAACAAACACACACGCATTTTAAAGAACCAGTTAAGGCGTTTTGGAGGGAGAACATACAAATCCGCACAGGCAGCTGATCCATCGTTTCATAAGGTCGCCGAAATGTCATATGAATGCTAACTCTAACTCTAACATAATGAATGTAACTATAATTACGCATCGAGTAATTCATTCATGAGAATAAAAAAGAAACGAGAAAAGCAGGTTTGAAGGACATTTTTTACGTCCAGCAAAACGTTCTAAAACGTTTTCAAAGTTATTCTAGAAATAACGATCCTTCGGATAAATGATTGATGCTCCTTAATTGATTTATTTAAAGACAGTTTATTTCATTTTTACAGAATGAAAAGGTGGAAATCCTGCCTGTACGATGCATGACCCGACTCGAACCCGCTCACCACGGCATTGGGCAAAACAAAACGAAACCAAACAATAAAATCAGGTCTGAATTGCAAAAGGACATTTTTATGTCCCGCGAAACGTTTAATAAAGTTTTAAAAGTGATTATTGACATTTTGATCCTTTGGACAATTAATTAATTATCTTAATTAATCTATTTAAAACACTTAATTTAATTGTTAAAGAATAGAAACTAAAAATCCTGCCTGTACATTGCTTGACCCGGCTCGAACCCGGGTCACCTGGGCTAGCACCATCTCAGTGCCTAGGGAAAAGAATAAAATCTAGTGACCCCTGCTGGCCCTGCAATGCACTGACCAGGATAAGTACAGTAAAAATCAAATCAAATAAATGTAACAAACTATTTCTGTCCTGCTGTACTATTACTGATTAATCTTTATTTATTTCACGTACTGCCACCAAACCTCTCAATTCCCAGTAAATCAGTTGAAGCAAATAACTAATTAATAACTACATCATAATTAGATAATAATCAATTCAGAGCAGGTACTGAAAGGAAAGACTAGAGACAACACTCCAAACGACTTCTATAATCGTACGAGGTAAAAAAAACACCATTTTCTAACTGATCTCATAACTTTATCAGACCAAACTATCCGCAAAATGTAGGTACACATGTTCAGCCAAACATTTTCCATCCCGGCCTGCACTCCTCCACTACAGCACTCGTTAATAACTCATCTCTGTAACTGCATTAAGCGCAGAAGTTGATTCTAAGCACTGAAATATTCAGTTGTGTGCTTAATGTTCCTCATCGCTTTTCACACTGCTGTAGGAACGGGACGTTTTAATTTAAATGTGTTAAAATAAAAGCGGTGGTGTTTAAGAAATGATTCCATCTCACTCCCACTCACGTATTGAACAAAGAAGGATTTCATTTACGGTCCAGTGTTTGCAATAAAATCTCTGGTCCATCATGTTCAGCGCCGTAGAATGAAATGCTCGGATCATGGCACCTTAATAACGCCCTGCCATTAGAAAAACACAGCGATAACCACTTTAAAACCATTACGCCCTCAAGAGGGGTTTTAAAGAATAGCTTTAGAATAGCACAGCAATCAAATTCGTTCGTCCAGTCATCTCGCGATCTTGAGTTTGAGCCCTGATGATGCCACAAATACGACGTGGCACAAAACAAGTAAAGCATTTGTGTTCGAACAGGCTTAGATGTTTAGAGGTTTTTAAGACTTACACAGCTTAAGCCTTAAGCCTTCCCCCATCGTTGTGCATTATCTCTCTGTTTGCGTTCCTTAAACAGAAATCTTCCATTTCCCAGTCCCTCCCGTTCTCTCATCTGTCCTGCTCCCGTATTCACACCCTCTTTTACACACTCCCTTCATTTTTTTAAACAGGAATAACGACTCCGGCTCTTCCAGGACTTTTGACATATTTATTGAGACATTAAGCGAGCTGGTGTGAAAACACGAGGAAGGACAGAAGACGCTGATGGAAAGATAGAGAACGGACAGTTTTTTGACTCCGAGGTCACTTTGAAACTCCTCCGAGTTTCAATATTCAGATACTGAGACGTGACTCAGTTGGTTGAAGCTGGAAAATCGGTGGAGGGAATATGAGAGATGTTTTGAGTTATTGAGAGTTATTATTAAAACATGTTCTAAACTACCATCTTCCTTTACATAGAGTAATGTGCAAAAGTCTTAGGCCACCGTTAATTTGATTTGCTGATTTACCAATGCTGTAATGACCAGATAGAACACATTTCTGACGAATAGAACCAAAGATTTGTCACTCCGTGATACTCTTCTCCACTGATCTTCATTCCAATCTTTGTGAGCTTTCTTGGCTGCTACCCTTCCAAAAACCATTCCTAATCAAGCCTTTCCACTACAGCCTACAGGAGCTGTTTTCAATACTGCATATACGTATCCTGTATTTTCTCATTTCTGTATTGTAATATAATTATATATGGTCATTATACCATTGTTAACACAAATGGTACATCTAATATGTGTCCTAAGACTTTTGCACAGTGCTGTATGTCCATTTTAGAAAATATCCATCATTCCTAAGGTGGTGAATATGGTGTGTGGTTTGAGACACGTCCACATTTGACTAATGATGTTGGTTATGTGGACTGAATCATGACTACACTGTGAGCTTTGGGTATTTCCACAGTGGGCTGATGGCACTGTTTAAACTAAATGGGGTGTGTGGTTTGGGACGCATCCACAATGGACTAATGACAGTGTTTATTTGCAGTACACAGGGAATAGGGTGTGTGTGGTTTGGAACAGGATAGGGTATGGTGGAGTATTGTGCACTCTATAGCGAATGGAATATGTATAGGGTGTGGTTTGAGACATGTCCATAGGGGACTAATGATGGTATTTGTGTGCAGTATGTAGAGAATGCCTGTGTGGCTCAAGACTTATCTGCTGTTAACCAATTATTTAGCTTATGTGCACTATATAGTGGATAAGGAGTGCGTTTTATGCACATCCACACTGGACTGGTGATGTTTACTTGCTCTACATAGTGAATAGGGGGTGTGATTGGGGACACGTCTACACTAGCCCAGTGAAAATGTTTACTAGCTCTATATAGTGAATAAGGCATGTGGTTTGAGACAGGTCCACACTGGACTGGTGATGGTGTTTACTTATGTTGTTTTCTATAGGGTGAACACGGGGTGTGGTTTGGGACACGTCCACTTTGGATTGGTGATGTTTACTTGCTCTATAGGGTGAATAGGGTGGGTGGTTTGGGACACGTCCACTTTGGATGGGTGATATTTACTTGCCCTATATGGTGAACAGGGTTGTGATTTGGGACACAGTCAATTTTGACTGGTGATAATGTTTTTTTGCTCTATATAGTGAACGGGGATGTGATTTGGGACACGCCCACATTGGACTGGTATGATGTCTAACTTTACCCTGCTCTATGAGTGCAATAGGGAGTGTGGTTTTGGACACGTCCCCATAATGGACTGGTGATGTTTACTTGCTCTGTATAGTGAATAAGAGGTGTGGTTGTGTGACATGTCCACATCGGAGTTTGGTGATGTTGTTACGTGCTAATATATAGTGAACACGAGGTGTGATTTGTGGACACAGCCAGTTTTTGGACTGGTGATTGTGTTCCGGCTCTATAGTGTAAGGTTTGGGACACCTCCATTTTCGGACCGGTGGATGGTGGCCTACATGCTCTATATAGTGAATATGGAGTGTGGTTTGAGACACGTCCATAATGGACTGGTGATGATGTTGACTTGCTCTATAGGGTGAATGAAGTGATTTTGGACACAGCCAGTCTGGACTGGTGATAACGTTTTCTTGCTCTATATAGTGATTACAGAGTGTGGTTTGAAACACGTCCATAATGGACTGGTGGTGATGTTTACTTGCTCTATAGGGTGAATAAGGGATGCAGTTTGGGACACAGCCATATTGGATTGAAGTTTCAGTTGTGTCATACAGTGAATAGGGGTGTGATTTGGGACACAGCCAATTTGGACTGGTGGTGATGTTTACTTGCTCTATAGGGTGAATAAAGTCTGTGGTTTGGAACACATCCACAGAGGATGAATGATAGTGTTTATGTGGGCTTTATAGTGGATAGTGTGTGGTTTGGGACTTGTCCAAAGTGAACTGATGATGGTTTATGCAGCCTGTATAGTGTATAAGCCATTCTAAGACGGTCTGTGTTATATGGTGACCTCAACCGACGTCTGAAACAATTCCATAAAATTTCAGCTGTTTAAGGACAAACAAGAGGATTAACACGAGGTCCTGTGAAGCGAGGCGAATTAAGCGAAAGTCAAAGGCGGAGAAAGAAAATCATAAAGCGCTAATGAGGAGAGAATAAAAGGAGGGATTAACTCGATAACAACAGTCAGTGCAAAGGAAAATTAAATGCACACAAACGGCCTGGCTTCAGCAGTCACACCATTAAGAGGAGCAAAGAGTAAAGTAGGTTAGAGTCAGGCAGAATGCATGTCTGTTATTCTAACTATAATGGTCACTATATTGGTTGTGACAGACAAAGTTTGGTTTACAGTCGGGCTTAATTGGAGCAAGGAAATGGGTGTTTTTGTTGACCCTCGGCCAAATCGGCTTGTTAAACTTTTTAAAACTCCAATTACGCGTTTGCAGCGAGGGATCAAAAGCAGTGCGACAGGGATAAACGCTTAGACAAATGTTAAGACGTTAACGTCGCACACGGATAACGAGAGACGCTGGTGTCAAATTCCCTCATGTGAAAACCTGTCAGCGTTCTAGAAAAGTCCACTGTGTCTCAGCGAGTGTGTTTACGTGCCCTTACTAACCCGACCGCAGTCAGATTTCTGCAGTTATCCGAGTATTCAAGCGGTCGTGTAAACAGCATACTCCGATCTAGAAATCAGATTAAGAAATCTCATGAAGAGAGCTGGATTTTGTGATTAATCTGATTTCTCATGCATGCACACCAGTTACCTGATTTTCAGTCCGGATTTGGCAGTTTTTTGCACACATGCATGGTAGCCAGGTCCCACTTTATTTTGGAGCTTGCTTCTTTTGGGCTTAATTACATAGACCCGGTGGACGTTCTCCTTGTGGGATCTGGCACCCCGTCATTAGAAACACCACCTACTAAATGGTTATCAACCCCCCCCCCCACCCCGCATTTACTGACAAAATCGGATTTTTCTTCGCAGTTAATCGGATTTCAGTCGGATTTGGCAGTTTGCACACATGCATGGTAGCCAGGTCCACTTATTCTTGGAGCTTGCTTCTTTTGGGCTTAATTACATAGACCAGGTGGACGTTCTCTTGTGGGATCTGGCAACCCCGGCATTAAACACCACCTACTAAATGGTTATCAAACATTTACTGACAAAATCGGATTTTCTGCAGTTATCGGATTATTAAACGCACTCCGAGATTAGCTTAATGACCGGCCTTCAGATTGGATCCTGTTTGCGATGGACTGGCTCCTTGTCTAAGGTGTACCTTTGCCCGGGATAAGCAGAGCTACAACAGGGACTCCATCAAATGACCTCCACACACGAGCTTTCTGAGCTCTCCCGGGTTCATAGTGTGTGCAAGCAGAAATGATGAAGGAACGGAAACAAAGACTGGAGACCCAACCCTGCACGTGAGATTGCAAATAAAGATGCTTGTCCTTTTTTGAAAACTATGCCAGTTACAAACATGGCTTTAGCTGGTCGGGGACACGGGCTATTGTGCTCACGGGGTAACGTCTGCTAAGGAGAAGCACAGCGGCTCTGAAAGCCATCCTGGATACATCCCTGATAGCATCTGTACATTATGGCTTCCATCATGCACACTGATGTCTGATCTGTCATGCACCACTTTAGGTGATAACAGCATGAAATATGGGTAGCAGACACACACACACACACACACACACACACACACACACACACACACAGGGAAGCAAAATGCGAGCATTTCAGACTGGACCCGACCCAGGCAGATGGGATTAAACGTCCTTGAGTCTTTATTCTCATGAAGCCGTCTGGAACAATAATATAACACATTCCCCGCACGGCTCAGATTTACAGATGAGGACGGTCATCAGGTCCCTGAATCTGTAATCAAGATGCCACCTTGAAGCAAACAAACGCTTAGAAAGACGGACGAGTTCCACTGGAAGCGGGTGGCAAACGCGAGGCGAAATGGGCGTGAAAGGGGCGGCCTGTTTTTTCTCCAAACCTCTTGGGAACCTTGTTAGGAAACGCCTGTCGAGGGCCCCATAACTGGCTCATGATTGGGTGATCCAACAGGACCACGATCCACAACATGGACACTAGCTCCAACTAACTAAAAATAAAAATGTTTGGCTGCTTCCGAAGTTCTTTGTTGGTAAGTACAACAATGTGCAAAAGTCTTAGGCCACCATTAGATCAGATACATAATTGTTGTAGTAATATTACAAGGACCATATCAGCTCTCGCACCCTTTATTAGAATATAACCAGAAAATAAATAATTTGTATGCAGTATTAAAAAGCTGATTAGAAAGAAAAAAAAAAAGCATTTCGTGGGACCTCCCCTCAAAGCTTCTACAGTCCATTGATCAGGAATGGTCATTTTGGAAGGGCTGAAACCACAATTTCGAAAGGGAAACAGGGTGAAAAGGCTAAGATGTGCTGAAGCTGAGAAAGACTGGAATGAAGATCAGCGGAGAAGAGGATTACGGAGTAAGGAATACATTTTGGAGTTTTTTGGGTCCACAATGTGTTCTAAATAGTCATATGGTCGCTAAGAGTGTCCTAAGACTTTTGCACAGTACTGTACACATTGATGAGCCGAAACAACGCACCGAGAGGATAAGAAACAACGAAAGAAGTACTCGATGTTAAACCGCAAAGGGCTGCTCTCGGTCGACAAAGATGGCCAAACGTATCGGATCGCACCGCTGCACGCGAACAAAAGTATTGGGACAGAAGCCATATTCTTTCCGTTTGCCACTGTTTCATTCATTAAATGCAGATCTAGTTTTAACGATCTAGTACTTTAAATCCAAATAAATCTTACTATCTCAATTAATGCGAGCCGCACATCCAAGAGATTGGCGCAGTTTGATAGCCGGTAATGAAGGGATAGCGTGTTTGTTGGGTGGAAGGCAGGAAGTGGGCCGAGATGACTCACGATGTACGAAGCGTGCCAGAAATGTGGGGTTCGGATGATAAGGACAAAATGGAGGCGCGATATCTCTGTGTGTGTGTGAGAGATGAGAAGGATGAGGGACAGCTGTCGAGTGAGAAAGACGAATCCAAACACACAAGGACACAAAGATGTACAAGATAAACCATGTACGAGCCAGCTGTGTGTGTGTGTGTGTGTGTCGCTGACGTCATAATTACAGGCAGTTGTGTTTCCATTCACAGCCTTTTGTCTGTGGAGGAAAAATGTTTTTGTGCGTCTCGGGTATTCTGCAGAACTAACCGGTTCCTGTGTGCAGTGTGTGTGTGTGTGTGTGTGTGTGTGTGTGTGTGTGTGGGGAAGGTGACTGGCTGTACTGGAAGCATCACACTGCTTGTCAGTTTCTGCCGAGCAACAGGATGCAGAAGATAAAGCACAACAAGGAGCTCTAATAGCAAACTGCTTTAAAACGGAAGATCCTCCACTCTTCGGGTTCAGGCTACAAGTTTAAAGGCGCCAAAGCCTGGCTCACAGTCGCAGCTCCAAATCATCACCAGTGTAGGAAGGGTTCAGCGTTGAGTCTCTACACACAATTATTAAATCCTGTTCCAAAAACCTTTACAACCAGCTCTGTTCATCCGGAAGGTTGTGTCCTCCCTAAACTACAGATTAGTCTCTAGCTACATATCCATGGTCTGCCAGGACAGGATCAACCAGTCCCTTCTGCTCTTCACGTGGTAGGGACTGTGGTAGCCTAATGGGTAAGGTACTGGACTATGGACCAGAAGGTTCAAATCCCACCTCTGCCAAGCTTCCACTTGGGTGCTTGAGCAAGCCAACCCACAAATTGAAAGACTGTATCAATTGTAAGTTGCTCTGGATAAGGGCACCTGCTAAATGCTGTAAATGTTCACGTCCAGCAGATTCATTTCTACATTGGGGCATCGTCTCAAAGCAATTTTAGATCATCTTCCAATTTCCAAACTGAGCAAGCCTAGGGCGACTTAATGAAAATCTCCCTAGATGTCATACGGAAGAAAGCTTGGGAAGACTCAAAAAGAAATCGGAGCTGGGCGGCTTAGATGGCAAAATAAGAAGTAACCAAGATATCTGATGAAAATGAAATATTGTAAGGGTGTAAGAAAATATAAATATGCCTATTTTTACAATATTCTATGCATTCTATGGGACTGTGGTTAAGGTACTGGACTATGGACCACACGGTCCAGGGTTCAAATCCCACCTCTGCCGAGCTGCCACTGTTGGGTCCTTGAGCAAGGCCCTTAACACACAACTGCTTGGATTGTAAGACTGTATCAATTGTAAGTCGCTCTGGATAAGGGCGTCTGCTAAATGCTGTAAATGTTTCTCTTTGCTCTTGGCTTACAGGCTACAGATTTGTATATTATTTTTATGTGGAACAGTCCGACATTATGATCGTAAGAGCGCATTGTCACCACGTCGCTCGCTTTACTCTAACGTTTAGGATCGTTTGTGTTTGAGAGCAGACAAACGGATTCAATTTATGTTTAATAACACAAACGGAGGGAATGGATGTTTATATTCAGGTGGCTTTATGTGAAATGTGAGAGAAAATGAGAAAATCACTGCCATTTGCTTGCAAAAGTTACATCGCCTTATTTTGATTAAGACTTTAATAGAAGAGTTACTATTAATAATTTGGGGCTATATATTATTTGATGTTTAATCTATTTTCTGCGTTTTATTCTTGTCTGATGAAAAGTCTCGGCTTGATTCGGACTCGGCTACAACACTGCTATTTAACGCTGGTTAATGCTGCGTAACAGCCAAAGCACTAAAATCTCCTGAGGGTTAGAACTGGACCTGAGAGCAATGGACGGCCGTGTCGTCTGAGTCGTCCCATTTTTTGGGAATAAATATTAAATCAGGTTTTGTTTGTGTATTTATTATTGTATTTACATTTATTTAGCCCGACAGGCTGAACACGTCATTCAGGACGCAGTACCCAGAGCACCGAGAGGCACCGAACTCCTCCTCATGCTGCTGAATAGTATAGTTACAGTAACGGTGAAAAATCTTTACACTTTCACTATAGATCTGTCAGAAACCTCAAATATAAAATATCCCCCCCAACCTTACGACGTATGAACTCTTACCCAGTAGCACATGGTACAGGACAAACAAGGTGATCAAAGAGAAACGTGATGCCATAAAAAAGTGCACGTGAGAAGAAAAAAAAACGCGAAACAAAATAACAACGATAACACAATTTCGTGATTGCAAGCTTATTTAGGAGTTCTGGTGCGCAGGCGCCGCTTAGTGTGCTGAGCGTCGCTCTCTTTCTCTTCTGCGTCTCGGCTGATGATCTGCAACAAAATTTGGAGGCCAGGTCAACAGAAGTCTTTGCAGTGGCATTTCTGCAGTGATCAGCGTGTTTGTGTGCATGTACACATCGATTTGCGTTAAAAAGGACACTGCTTACTTTTGTAACATGCCGTAGCATTAAAAACCTTATTTTGCTGATTTGCCAACAATTAAGGGCAAAAACCAGGGGCGTAGCGATGCACAACAGTGGGTCACGCCACACGCGTTCTGTTTATCATGCCTCCCTGTGCAATTGCATTTTCTGAACACCAGAGGGCGCGACATGCTCCCGTAATCCTCGGGGTGAAGACGAATCTGAGATTGAGGATGATTAAGGGCTTTCAATTTAAGGCAGCAGTTGGTTATTTCAATTTGACACCTGTTTCTAGCGGTTTCCTTTAATTGCGAGGGACTAGTAGAAGTAGGACTAGTTTTTCAATTCAAGACGGCGCTTAATTATTTAAATCTGGTGAAACTAAAATAGCACGTTTACTGTAGCAGTATTTAAAATGCCTAATTTCTTTTAACTGCAGCAGACAGAAGATTTATTTTGTTTACGTTTATTTCTAGCAATTTATTTTAATTACTAGGGACTATAGCTTTTTCAATTTAAGCCAGCACAGGGTTATTTAAATTTGGTGAAACTCTTACAATAACACTTTTTTTTTCTCTAAATGTCAGCAGCAGGCTAAAGATTTGTTTTGTTTACATTTTTAATCAAGAAAAATACACATTATTTTTCAGAAATGAAAGGAATGTTTTCAGTCGGGTATTTAATATATGGTGAAGCTACAACAGAGCAATGTTTTTACAATTTTAACCTCTGTATCTAGCAATTTATTTTAATTACAATTGACTATAGCTTTGGTGAAACTCTTACAATAGCACATTATTTTTTTTCTTCCTAATTTCTCTTAATTGCAGCAGGTTAAAGATTTTTTATACCAGAAAAGTACACATTACTTTACATTATTCTTCAGAAACAAAAAATGTTTTCAGTGCGTTTTGGTTATTTAACATTCTATTTCCAACAATTTCTTTTAATTCCGAGAAACTATAGCTTTTTCCTCTTTTGTTTAAAACTGTTTCAGGAAAATCTGAATCGTCATACACTGTCTACACTTCATCGATAAGAAAACCGAATCGTATCGAGATCAAATCACCAGCAGTGCATCGTTACACCCCCACTAAGTCCGTGACCGGGCTTATTTAAGGCTGTGTCTGATATGTTAGTCGAGCACAACCCACAATATAAACATGATTTGTAGGATAAAAAACTAAACAGCAAATCAGCTTACGCAGGAGCTACGCCTCATCCCAGAAGTATTAGGCACGCGTGCGCTCTGATAACGGAGAACACTGTTTTAACGCGGCTCCGTTTATGAAGTGTGAGGAAAAACACAAATGAAGGAAACTCAGATTTATAGACACAAGCCCACAGATGGCATTAGCACCAGTGGAACACGACGCCGCTGCAGCCAGCTCTAGAAGTGGTTTAGTACGGCTGTGTGGCTCACTAAACCAGCAGCAGCCACTTCACAGGCTGGACATGTGGAATATTGTGGGAACCGCCAATGTGTCCGTGTTATAAACGCGGGGTGGAAATAAAAAACAGGGAGTCCTCAGCAGGGCTTGGATGCAGCAATCGCTCGGAAGGAAGATAAAGCAGCAGCTGTGGGCACTGTACCGGGAGTTTCACTGTGGCCTTACCTGATTGGCCGAGATAGGCATAGGAGAGGAGATGCTGATTTTATGTTTGGGCCGTTTCAGAGTCAGGGAGGAGCCCTCCTCCGGAGATTTACCGCTCATCAATCCCATAATCCTCTTCGCTACAGGGACAGAGAGAGATCGGTAAATACGTTTTTTATTCGACATGTCCAGTTCCCCAGTCTCGGTTCTCCTATCCCACCACGGTACCTTTGCTGCCTAGGAAGTTGGGCGAGCTGTTGAGAAAATCGCCGAACTTCTGGAACTTCTTGCCTCTCAGGCTTGACTGGGAATTATGGGCGCTTTTCACCGCCAGTGCTGGAGAGAGCTGAAAACAGTCGGAGCAGATCGAAATTCATCGAAATAAAAATCGGGCCTGATCGGAGCATGTCAAAATCTCTACTTCCGAAAATATTCAAAACATTATATTCAAACTATGAACAAAACCCCACAAACAAGCAGAACTCATTTTAGTCCCGATACATGGATTTCTCCAGGTCCGATATCAGAATATTAGCCGATATTAAACCTGATTATTACATATTTATAGCTGAATATGTATGTGGGTTTTCTTCTGCACGTTCTTCATCAAGCAAACTCTGATGTTGCTGAGTCAACACCAAAAAAAAAGAAAGGCCAACTAAAATGGAACTGCAGCTTGTTTATAGTAATCTGATTTGTTTTATTGCTGTAAAATGACTCAAACTTTTAACAAGACTTCAAGACTAATTTAAACTGCATGTAAATACAGAAAGGTTACATTATAGGTTTCAATATCGACAAAAATGCACTAATAATCGGTTATCGTATCGACCCAAGAAACTCGACATCAGTGCCTCCCTAATTGATTTAACTACTGAATGCAATAACTGCAGCGGGATTATTTATTAATAATACAGCATCTTTAAACATCAAGTATTCATAAGTGTACGTGCCTGTTCTATTGTAAGTAGCACTCCTTTGTTTGTCCCCTGAAAGTACCAGTACATTCTCTCTACCCTATAACTATAAACCGGTTCACATGTGGTCATTTCCTCCTACCTCCTCCTCTTGGTGTGCAGGAAGGCTGGGAGTTTTCTTACACCGGGTGTTCCTCCTGTTCTCGCTCTCAACACCGTCCTGAAACGAACAGACGGGAGGGATCAAAGAAAGGGAACGAGATGGAAAGAATGTCAATACGATATCGTGGATGAGATGTTTAGGAATTAGAGAGTGAATCTCGGGTTTGTTATGTTTTGAATGATGAACGGAAAACCTGAAATCGCCACCAAATGAACCTCAGACTGAATGACAGCACCAGATTTACCACACAATCACAGGTCAGAAATCAGACTAAAACATGTCAAACGGCCCGGGATTAGCAGAAGCCCATGATGATGCAGTGATGGATGAATTATGGGATGGGCCAGTGATCTCTCCTGAGTGTACAGCAGACTGTCTTTTTTAAAGATCTTTTAATAGACGCATTTTTGCTCCTTGACCCTGTGCATCCGTAGCTGTAGGCTGTGTCCGAAATGGTCACTCGGTGAATGATGAGACACTTCCTTACACGACTCCCTCACGTCTGATCAACTTTCTGGTAATCAGGAGACGGCTCTATACGTGTCCAACAACACACACAGGATATGATGGTGAGGTAGGAGTTCAATATTTACTGCTTGAGAAAAAAATTGTTACTACAATTGGGTTGTAGAGGTCGATCTCGTGGGCCACATGCGCCTGGTATAAATGCCCAGTGCATTGTGTAGGTTCACGTCGTTTCCTCGTGCAAGGATGGTGTTCGGATTTGTGCAGGCCCACACGCGGATTTGAGGAACAAAAGTTCACCTTTCAGTGTAAAAGCTGAAGCCGCTGTATGTACACTTCAGAAACAAACACTGCGGGGAGCAGCGGCGGCCGTTAATAGCCAGCTGTGATCCTGAGGGAGCAGCGCCGGCTTCGCTCTGCTCTTTCTGCTGCGCCGCCTCGCTCTTGAAGGAACACAAAACACACAAATCACACAAACACGCAGAGACGCGGGGGTTTTTGTTTAGTTGCCGAGGAGAGACGGAGGCGCAAAAAGCTACAAAATGGATAGACCACTTTGGTCGGCAAAAGAAATTGAGAACAGGACAACCAACCAGTATCGCAATCAGAAACAGGATAACAACAACAGAAAGGCACAACAAACAGAGAGGTATAACCGTACAACAACCAGTAGCCATAACAACCAGCACCCACAACCAGTCAGAGGACAACAACCAGGCACAAACAAACCAGCCGCAGAGGCCACAACAAAAACCAGCACAAAAACCCGTAGAGGCAACAAACAAACAGCAGAGTCACCAAAAACAGTAGAAGCACAAACAACCAGACCAAACAACCAGCACAACAAAACCCAGTTCGCAATAGAACAGGAGATAACAACCAACCAGAAACAGACACAACAACCAGAGAGGCAAAACAACAAGCAAACCAAACCAGTAGAGACCACCAACAACCAGTAGAAGACACAACAACCAGAATAGAGGTTTATAACCAGTTACAACAACCAATAAGAGGCCAAAACCAGTAGCATAAACACCAGCACAACAACCAGTAGAGACAACAAACCAGAGCATAACAACCAGCACAACAACCGTAGAGGCACAACAAACTCAAGCACAAAGTCAGTACCCATAACAACCAGCACAACAAACCGTAGAGGGCACAAACAACCAGCAAACAACCAGCAGAGACAGGAAAAACCAGCACAACAACCAGCAGAGTCCCAACAACCAGTAGAGACATAACCAGCACAACAACCAGCAAGAGACAGAAACAACCAGGCACAACAACCAGTAGAGGCACAACAACCAGCAGAGGTATATAACCAGTACAACAACCAATAGAGGTCACAACAACCAGTAGCCTTAACAACCAGCACAACAACCCCAGTAGAGACAACAACACGAGCATAACAACCAGCACAACAACCAGTAGAGGCACAACAACCAGCACAACAGTCAGTACCCATAACAACCAGCACAACAATCAGAAGAGGCACAACATCCAGCACAACAACCAGTAGAGACAGAACAACCAGCACAACAACCAGCAGAGTCACAACAACCAGTAGAGACATAACCAGCACAACAACCAGCAGAGACAGAACAACCAGCACAACAACCAGTAGAGGCACAACAACCAGCAGAGTCACAACAACCAGTAGAGACATAACCAGCACAATAACCAGTAGAGGCACAACAACCAGTACCCATAACAACCAGCACAACAACCAGTACCCATAACAACCAGCACAACAACCAGTAGAGGCACAACAACCAGCACAACAACCAGCAGAGACACAACAACCAGTAGAAACATAACCAGCACAACAACCAGTACAACAACCAGTAGAGGCACAACAACCAGTACCCATAACAACCAGCACAACAACCAGTAGAGGCACAACAACCAGCACTCCCAGTAGAGGCACAACAACCAGTACCCATAACAACCAGCACAACAACCAGCACAACAACCAGTAGAGGCACAACAACCAGTAGAGACATAACCAGCACAACAACCAGTAGAGGCACAACAACCAGTACCCATAACAACCAGCAGAACAACCAGTAGAGGCACAACAACCAGTAGAGGCACAACCAGTAGCCATAACAACCAGCACAACAACCAGTAGCCATAACAACCAGCACAACAACCAGAAGAGGCACAACAACCACAACAACAACCAGAAAAACAACCAGAAAAACAACCAAAACAGACATAACAACCAGAATGGATAGAACAACCACAATCTGAACAGACGTAACCACAAAAACAATGACCACAATCAGATGAGACAAAAATAACACCAACAACCACCATCTGAACATAAAAAAAACACTACAACCTGAGAAGGCATAACCACAACATCACCAATCTGAGCAGACAAAAAAAAAACAACTAGAACAGGCAAAACAGAAACAACTACCACAATCAGAATAGAAACGACCACAATCAGAGCAGACGAACCAGTGCTTTTTGCTTTATAATGGAATCCTGACTCAGATTTGCCACAAGCAGCTTTTAATTTTGGCTAGTTTGTCCACGGTTTAACTTCCCTTAACCCGGTCAGGGCTGCATCTGTGAGAGAGGTAGGCTCGTACACGTGCAATATGCAAATGACGAATGTAAACAATCGGACTGGTGCCGCTCCAGACCAACGCGAAAAATATTCTACCCATCAGAAACGTTCGATTGATAATCTACGATCCCAGAACGTCTACTCCGCTAAGCTTCCAGCTCTGTGTTTGTCTTGGTTTGATTCTCGTCATCTAACGCACTTTGAACTCATTCTTGTAATAAACAAAGATGATTATTATAATTACAGCTTGTGTCAGGCGATCACGGCCGGTAAGCCGAGTCTCTAATGCCTAAATGAGCAGTAATAACCGAAAATCAATCAGCGCACATTTCCGTACCATAACCATCACAGAGCGTGAATCTGCACTAATCTGATTAGCCTCCTAATCAAGCAGCGACATTTGTAAATCGAGCCCATTTCCGGAGATTTTATTTATTTGCACTTAGTGTGTGTGAGTGTATGTGCGTGCGCGCGTGCGTGCGTGTCCTCACCCTGTCCATGTCACTGCTCTTCCTCTTGCGGCCGCCCGGCGTGTGAGAGACGTTGACGGTGATGGGCGAGTCGTCCCCGGGTCGTTTCAGCTTGAAGCGCTCCGGGTGCAGAGAGCTGAACGAAATCTCGAGCTCGGGACGAGGGAAACGCGAACAGCGACCCGCTTCCGTGGAGATCACGGACGAGTCCAACACGGACGGCCCACTGCCGCATGAAGCCTGGCGAAGACACTCGTCATCATCGTCGTCATCTTTTATAGAACATACAGCGGAAACTCGCTATCTGAACTCCCGCTACAAAGTATGGGCTATTTTAATACACTGCCCCCTCAGGCCATTTAGACGACGCCCATACTAGGGGTGACACGATGCATCGCGATCCAAAAACTGGATTACGCATTCGTGTTTGTGCCATCGAATGCAGTTGAGAGAAACTTGCAACAGCCTTTTGTTTACAATTTTAACCCTCTGTTCACAGTCATTTCTTTTAATTGTGTTATTTTTTTTTTGTTTAAAAACTTAGCGAAAATCAAAACACCAATAGCAAATCGGATTGTGAGTGGAGCACGTCGTTACACTCCTAGTCCTTCCAGCGCATAACGGATACAAAAAGGTGCGGTGCAAGCGATTCAGGTCTTACCTGGCTTGTGACAGACGCTCGGGTTCGGCCTTCGTTCCTCAGGGCGCTGCTTCCCGAAGGTCGCTCCGTTACCGGGTCCTCCGTCGCGGTCTGACACAAACACGTCAGCGGGTCACGCATAAATGCCAACAAAAGTTCTGTCACATCACATTGGTAATTCAGCGAACAAACGGAGTCAAAACACTGTACTGCGACACCTACAGGAGCAGAGCAGATTTGTTTTTTCGTCCTTGGAGCTGACCATCAATAAACCGATTTCTTAGCACAGCCCTAATCGACACTGACCGTCACTTAAACTGTCTTTTACGTGGTAGTTCGGTGCTTTCCTGTTGCACTTAAGAAGCGTGCAGAAACAAATGAAGTTTCTGCTCTCACACAGACAGTGATCTCACTCTCACTAAACGGTAATTATGTGTGCACTGAAGCACTTATCTAGGCCCATTACCCTGCCGGTCTTGGAATCGAGGACGAATAGCGTACAGGAACACCAGGAACTGAAGAAAGAAGGACGGATATGTTGGTTATGGTTCATTTGTTTCAGGAAAACCCATAACCGCTTGCTTAAGAACTACAAAGAGTGCAGTAAACCATAACAATCAACTATAGGATTATCTTTTGTACATCCTTTTGTTTTACTATCGTAGTCCAGTTTAGCTGAATAAAGCTGGTTACTATAGAACGACATTCCTGACAGACCTATAAGAGCCCGAATTTGCTCCGCCCATCACCCGGATGCACGTTATGTAACACCCCAACGTTAAGCAGCTGTCTGAAGCACCTGCATTATCTCACAGCACAACGACAGACTGCATAGCAGCGACAGGCTTCTCAATGGCATCGAATAATTGTGACTATTATGCGCCTGAAAGTACAGCGGGGCGAATGCCGACTCGCTCAGCAGGAGAACGGGGACGCAACGGAGCGGATCGAAAGCCAAGAATGAGCTTAGGAAACGTGAGGGAGCGAGTGCGAGCAAAGAAAAAAAAACCCGACGAGGAACAACGAGACTGCGGTGGAGAAAGCGCTACTAGAGAGGAAGACTGTGCGGAGAACAAGGCCTGAGAGGGAGCCACAGCACGATTAACACCCGAGATGTGTGCAGGTGCAGAAAACGCACGGGCCCGATGTTCTCTCTCCCATAAATGAGATGAGCACCGGGTTGTAGAGGTGCCCTATCCTTAAGTGTCCATTGCTTTAAGAGAAACGCAGTAATTCAATTACGCCAGAGCTACCGCCTGCGTGGATGAACGTGTCCGTTAGTGTCTCCGTGATAAGCTGTGTGTGTGTGTGCTGTCAGTGGCAGATGGTGTGTGTCTGACCTGTGTGTGTGAATCAGTAGTAGAGGTCTGAGTGCGAATAGTCTCGTTGAGCTTCTCCTGCAGGCGCTGGATCTCGTTCTCTCTCTCCTTCAGCAGGTCCTGCAGATCCTTCACTCCAGCATCGACCACCTGCGTCCACACACACACACACACACACACACACACACACACACACACACACACAGGGGAAGATGTGTCTGAGAGTGGCACTGATGGCCGTGTCTTGAACTGGCACAAATGGCGGTGTGTTTGCACCTGGGAGCGCCTATACAAGACGTATCGGCGTTTGACTGGGACGGATGAGGCAAGGTAAAGGTGGGCGTGTCTTAGGGGGTTGGACAGATGGATGTATATTGGGAGGGTACAGATGGGCATGGCAAAAATGAGCGCGTCTTGAATTGGGACAGATGGGGTGTGGCAAGGATGGGTGTGTCTTGGATTGGGGAAAATGGGTGTGTCTTAGTTAGAGAGAGATCAAGTGTGGCATATATGGGCGTGTCTTCAATCTGGACAGATGGTGTGGCAAAGATGGGCGGGTCTTGGATTGGGGAAGATGGGCATGTCTTAGATTGGGATAGATAGTGTGGCAAAGATGGGCGGGTCTTGGATTGGGGAAAATGGATGTGTCTTGGAGTGGCACAAACTTGCATGTCTGCATTCTATTCTTGTGCAGATGGTCCTTAAATCTGTATTTGACCACACCTTCCATCGATCCACAATTCCATCAAGCCTCAGCTCATCACATTCAGGGAACAACTGATTCTGGAACTGCTGTAAGAGCAAAACAGGCTTTACTGTGCTGACCTCTGGTGGCTGCACCATGTTACTGCGCTGCAGTTCCCTGATCTGCTCATCTTTTTCTGCCAAGGTGGAGACCAGTTTCCTCAGCTGGACCTCCAGAGCAGAAACGAGTGCGTCCCTTTCTCTTCTCCAGTCGTCCATCTGCTGCTGGCGCTCTGCCAGACAGGCCTTCAGGGACTCCTGATCCACAGCGGCACACGGGACAGATCAGTACCGATAATTACAACCAGTCTGTGCGAACCCGGTCCGAGGACCTACCGTCTCGGCGTTCTGGCGGGCGTGCTTCTCTCGGTCCTCGGCGTAGCGCCTCATGTCCTGATTCCTCCTCTCCTCTGCGCCTTTGGCCTGACCGATCAGCACCAGCTTCTCCTCCAGCCACTTCCTGCGCTCGGCCTGATGCTTTTCGCTGGCCGCCTACACAGAACCCAAGGGCTTCAAAACGGGTCGAATCGGACTCTGGCCCGCCGTCCGGGGCCTATCCTGGAATGCCCAGGGGGCAGGCGAGTTAGTAATACTTTGTATCTCACCTTGAGGTCTTCCCGAGCTTGTGCAGCCTCCTCTTTGACCCGTGTCACGTCATCACTGTGAGCGGTGTCCTGGTGAGCTGGCACGTCTACGCTGTGGTTTTGTTTCAGGACCGTTGCTTTCAGGGTCTCCAGCTCTAAACACACACACACACACACACACACACACACCATATCTAATGACACTGGACATCATTGCGTGTAATGACAAACACATGAACACGAGCTCCGTTACCCTGAGTGAGCTGCAGAACCTGAACTTCTCTGTTCTCCAGCTCTACGTCCATCTGAGTCTGAGTCTCCTCCTGCTCACTGAGAACCAAGCGCATCTCCTCTATGACACACTGACGCGCCTGCAGGTCTGAACACACACACACACACACACACACACACACACACACACACGTCAGCAATCACAACCATGCATGGACTTCTTTAAACACTTCTAGGAAAACATGCATTGCTTTGCATTATTTGCACGTTAGAAATAAAGGACCACCCCTTGTCGATAACTGTGAGAAAAGCAAAGCTGTGGAGGGCATTAGAGTGAGACCTTAGAGAAACCGCACCTTTAAGAGCTTTGTTGTACAGCTGGACGTGATCTTCCGTCTTGGGCTCAGACGAACGCTGATGAACAAGGACAATGTCATTTGAATGTGTTTGAATTAAGTGTATTTTTTAGAAAAGAAGTTTTAAAAAGCACAAGCGAATATGAAGACTGAGTTTTTAAATCACTTATTTAGGACATCCACCAGAGGGCGTCTCAGCATTTACATTGTCAAGTACTCAAACGTGCAGTCTTACTAGTTTTTTTTTTATTTTTATAAACTGTTCACAGAACACTGACTGTTATCAGTTATATTATATACACCAAATATATTTGACTCAAAATAAAATCACCAGGCTGTACATCTGCTCATCAATCTCTATCAACTTAAAGAAACATCATTAGATGGATCATTTACATTCTTGAGCTGCTGGATGGTACGATCCCGGTTCTGCAGATCGTTCTGGAGCTGCGATTTCAGCTTCTCCAGATGGCTCAGCTTCTGCTTCAGAGATTTCTCCGTGTCACGAAAAGAGCAGATCTGAACACAAAGAACCCAGAGAGCTGAGCCGCCAAAAGGCGTCAGTCGTAACTGGTAAACAATACATACGTGCTCCCTGAATTACTGCCAAAAAAAAAATAAAAATAAGACTAGTCCGCTGGCCGTCCCCAGGAGTGTAAAAGCTCGGACGATCTCACCTCCCTCTGGACCTGCTGGATCTGTTTCTTCGAGTCGGTGAGCTTCTCTCTGAGCTCGGACGACTCTTCGGCTTTCCTCTGTAGGTCCACAGAGAGACTCTTCACCTTCTCGCTGCTGCTCTCCACCTCCTCCTTCAGCCTGGAACACGGACATGAGCGAGACACCGACTCAGACCCGAGATCAACAGTTTTAACACATTCGGGGTTCAAGTTCCACTTTTCCATACCCGATGAACCCAACGGGGATGATTAGGCAGGACGGGGACCCTGGACTGGACACCAGTCGATGGCAGAGTGGCACGCGCACACTCAAATGGTATATGACTGTCTACGTAACTTGTGTTCAAAGAAATGAGGCGTTCTGAAGCGTTGAATCATTTTAAACAATTAGGGGAATAACAATGTATTTACGCCACCTCATGCAACTGCACTTTCTGAACACAAGAGGGCGCAGTCTTACATCACAAGCATTTAAAACTCCTAATTTCTGTTAATTGCATCAAAATAGTTTTGTTTTAAGATATTCTTCAGTAATGTTTTCACACAGTTATTTAATATATAATAACAGTAATACCCAAGGTTGCTTTACATCGAGGAGTGAGAGAAAAGGAAAAAGAAAGAACAGCAAAGGCAATGAGTTCGGTAACTAATGGAACTGAAGCTACAATAGAACATTTTGTTTACAATTTTAAACCTGTTTTTAGTAATCTAATAATAACTGCAGGGGATAACGCAAGTTATCAATCAAATGGTGACTCAGAATCGTGCACACAGTGCATCGTTACACTAGAACCCATCCTTTGTATAGAAAAAAACCGAACCATGAGGTTTCAGCACGCAGACGCAGCCTTGCAGGTGGGACTCACCTGGTGATCTCAGCCTGCCTCTTTTCGAGTTCGGCCTCTTTCTGTACGATGGCCTCCTCGGCAACAGCCAGCAGCTCCCTCCTCCTCTCCACCTCCCTCTTTCTTGCCTCCTGCGTTTCCGACTGGAGCGCAGCTAGCTCCGCCTCCTTCCTAGCCAACTCCGCTTCCTTATTAGATGCGTCAGGATTCTCCTCCTCCAGTCGCTTAAGCAGGGCGGCAGCCTCAGCCTGCAGATCGCGGTTCTCCTTGTGGAGCCTGGCCTGATCCGTCTTCATCTCCAAGAGCTGCTCTTCCAGAATTCTCACCCTCTCCGCTTGCTGTTCGCTCTCCTCCCCTCCCCGGCGGTCTGAACGTCCGGTTCCGCTCCCCAGCGCCATCCTTAACCGGCCGCACTTATCCTCGGCGGTGCCCAGCTTGTTCTCTGCGGCGTTCAGCCTGGTCAGGACGCGGAGCAACTGCCGCTGCTGTTCCTCCCCGATCCTCCGCACCGCCTCCCGCAGGGTTCCACCGCACGACAGCGCCTCCCGCTCCAGCCCCGACTTGAGCTCTCGTATCCAGAACTCCAGAGAGTGGGGCTCCCGCTGCAGGTCTGCGACCAGCTCATCCTTCTGATGCAGTTCGGCCCGGAGGCACTCAAGCCGAGCCGAGCTTTCGGCGGCACGCGCAAGGCCTTCCGGGCTAGCAGAGTCCTCCGGAGAACCTGCAGGTGGAGTCACGTTTTGTCTAATTATTCCAACAATAATGGTTCGTCTACATTTCATCCTCAGTCCATGTTTGGCAGACAGACGGACGGCCGACACACTGACCTTTAACCTCAGGATCTTCTGGGGCAGCCGAGACATCCAGGGTCCCTACAGATAGAGGACAGCGTCAGATCACGTAGCATAATGCCACTTGTACGCGAACTGCTCCAGCCCTTACAGAGCTCCCTTTATGGAGTAATCAGTATCTTAATGTTTTGCATGTAATGAAATTCCCGATCGACCTGGAGATCATCTCCCCTGATGAAACAGCTACGACCTCCCTAATGCAGGGAAGCTCATTTCACCTCTTCCCCTCCAGCACAACTCAGAGGCGGCTGGATAATCACAAGACCTGCTTCATGGGTGTGCGGGTGGACTGTTACTTTCAGCAGCATTACAGTACGTACTGAAAACCGCGAACTCAAAAGTCATGGGTTGCCAGGTTGGTACAACACTGCCACGCCAGTAATATTTTAAAATAACGTTTAATAATAATCATCAGGTCACACAGAAATGAGCTCCAGAGAAATCACAGCACTTCAGCTTGTGAACTCGCCCTCCCTCCATGACATAGAAACCTTTTTATTCACAGTCACATCGACAGGACCAAAAGATACAAAACACATGTACACCAAAAATAAATAAATAAATCACTTCTTTACTGATGACAGGCGTTTTCGGGCGAGCAGCATGCGCCGACCTTTCGCCCAATTCCCTTTCCCCGCCCCTCTGGTCGAAACAAAAGCTGGCAGGCTTTGGTCGGCGGAGCTAGTACCTTTCTTTAAAGGCGGCTGTCCGTGGAGCTCCTCCGGCCCAGCCCTGTCTGGTCTCCTCTTCCTGTCTTCCGGGTGCGCCCGGCGGTCCGAGCAGGTGCAGCCGCGTTTGAGCAGAAGCTCCTTGATCTGGGCGGTCTGCAAAATCGGCAACGTTTAGCACAGATATTACACCACTATAGTCCGGTCATTTTATTATTTTTTTCCCAGGCTTTAAGCCTTAAGCTCAAACTTGTCACAGAACTAAATGTAAATCAGCTGTCGCAACCGGTCAAAATTTCTAAATCCCATTACAAACTACACTACTGCCTGAAAGCCGTGCGGAAAGCCTCTCTAAATGTGAGCATCTTTTATAGTCCGCCCACGAGCAACTAACCTGACAACGCTGGCAAAGCACCTACAGTGACAGCTTGCTTGGTGGGTAATCACTTAAACTTGCACTAGACTTCAGGTAGGGAATAGTAGAGCGGCACACGATAGGAAATTCAAGGTTATTTTTGTAAATACCGGCTCAAAAATCATCAAGACACCCGAAAGCTACTGTCACTGTAGCGTCATGTAGGGACGATTAGATCGGAGGTCGACGATACTCACGTATCTCCCAATGTCCTCTAAAGCTTGGTCCAGGCACGCTTGCACTTTAGAGATGACATCATCCTTCTCCACACACATCATCATCAGATCATTCACTCTCTGCTCACGGCTCTGCAGCGACTAGACACACACACACCTCAAAACTTATTAACTGTACCACCACAGCTTCTAAGAAATGTTTCACTCGTGTGTGTGTGTGTGTGTGTGTGTATATATATATATATATATATATAAAATCTCAAATGTTTTACCCGTCTGATTTCTTCCACTTCCGTCGTCAGACAGCTCTGAGCGGCCAACTCTAACAGGGAGTAAATAGGAGCATTTTATTTACTAGAGAAATGGTAAATATCGTCGCTGTCCGATGAAAAACGCGCATCTCCACTTTAAGGGACTTTTAAAAACTGGTTTGACAGACAAGAGATACGAGTTGATAAAATGACCGGTGAAAATATTATTTCCATTATAAATGTGCGCTAGATGTGTCCATAAAAACCACCAGCCCCAGCACAAGGAGAAGACAAAAGCTGCCCGGTGCTAAGGGTATGATAAACTTTAGATTCTTTTTAGAAAAATAATCTCTATTTTAGCACTATTTTAGCCAAACACAGACAACTCCTCTTAGCATAGGACTGCGGTATAAATCAAGTGCGCCGATTTTTCATAAGGAATAGTAACACCGGGGTCTGATCACAATACACCGCCCACACTGGCAGAAATTAAGAATAAGCAGTACCTCCATGTTTGCCACCTAAAGTCCATTTCAGCCCCAGAATGGGTCATTATTTAATTTCTGAGCCAAAATATGACAAAACTATGGGCATTTTCCATCGAACAGGAACTCATCCTTTCAAACCCTACAACACGCTTTATGAATCCGATCTCTGATTCGAACCCTGGGTTTTCAGCGTCAAGCGTTGCTGGGTTTCGTCGAGCTGCTCAGTCAGCTCCTGGACCTTGGCCTCAAGATCACGCAGGGTCGCAGAGGGAGGGGCGTCACAGGTCACCAGGCACAGCTGCGTCGCTTCGGCGTCCTTTCGGATCCCGGCCAGATCGCTACACATGGAGTTGATCATCCCGTCCAGACACGGACGCTCACCCTCCTGTGCACGACACACACACACACACACACACACACACACACACACACACACACACACACGTTACCCTGCTGTATGGTTCACACTGTATACGAAAGCCAACAGATGAAAACCTAAAAGAAATAATAATTGAAGAGTTAGAGATAAATCACCTGAACTTCGGCTGCTTCTTCCTCAGCGAGAGTCTCGGACGTTTTTCCTACTAACTGTTTAAAAATCTCGAGCCGGCGCTCGCACCTGTCCTCCAGTAGCTCTCGCTCTTTAGACATGCGCTCACTAGAGAGAGACACAAACGGTTCGAATCTGATATTTGTTCCTAAAAACAGCTTCAGAATCCTTCATACGTTGCCTAACAATGGCCCAGGAAGCTTTCATTCTAGCTGAGCTATGCCCTTAAAACAGTGATTCGATTCAAACCCAGACCCTCAGGAAATGCAGTTTCTAATAGGTGGCTTGGAGCTTCCGTTAAGAGTCATGACGTAACAAAGGAGACAAGAAAATAAGAAAGACATGCAAAGAAAGATATTTAACCGGCCTCGCTTTGCAAAATCTCAGAGTCAGCAAGTTCAACTGGGAACAAACGTACCATCCAGGATATAAATAGCCTAGAAACTAGTGCTTGGCGATTCATTAGCCCATCACTGCAATGACCCAGGTTTGAGTCATCCCAGAGGCACGAAACAGCCAAGCAAAGAAATGGCAACCCACCCAGGCCCACCCAGTTCCTTACTAATGCATGCAGAGGTAATCATGTACACAGTAAAGGCAGGTTTAGATTCAGTTAATACAGCGCATACGATCACGGAAGTATTTGGGCAGCCGTACCTGTAGTCGTTCTGCATCTGAGTGAACAGTTCCGAGAACTCCTTGGTCACATCCTCTCGGATTCGTCCCTCCATAGCCAGGGCCTCCGCCTGAGTCAGCCTCAACCGTTCCTGCAGCTGCTCCAGTAACTGCAGCTGGTTCTGAAACAACACACAGTCAGAACTGAATTAAGCCGAGGTTTCACAAGTCTTCACCTGTGATTCTTTCTACGGCTGATCGCAATTGGTCAGAATGACGTACAAATCCACGCCGGAATCGGCATCAAATACCGACACGGACTGTAAAAACCACAGCGGGAACAGACGAGCCTAATATGGAAAAGTGCGATTCTGATCCCGAAATCACCTTTACTCAATGCTGTCTACACCCCAGCTACGACGGGTGCTCCCGGCTTGAGCGCAACAAGTTTGTGCGCTGGTTTTTATTGCCATTCCAGCAGAGTAAGCGCTACATATGTTATACAGTCAAAGAAAAAGCACTCGCATTTAGACATGTTGTTTCATATTAATCTACATTAGAAAGTCTCCAGAATAAATTCGAGGGGGAAGACTGAGACGGTTTGGACATGTGCAGAGGAGGGATAGTGGATATATTGGTAGGAGGATGTTGGAGATGGAGCTGCCAGGCAAGAGACGGAGAGGAAGACCAAAGAGGAGTTATTTGGTTGTGGTGAATGAAGATATGCAGGGAGTTGGGGTGAGAGCAGAGGACGTGAAGGACAGGGTGAGGTGGAAACGTTTAACTCGCTGTGGTGACCCCTGATAAACAGAGAAACCGAAAGAAGAAGAAAGTCTCCAGAATAGATTGAGCATTAAGTAATAGAATAAACAGCATTTACGGGGAACGATAAACACCTGATAATGTTGAACATGCATTTAATCCAGGATTCGATACACAAGCAGGATTTTGTGAGCAATCATACCTGGGTTAGCTATTAATAATAATAACAACAACAACAACCATAGTAATACTAGCCCTGCATGTTTGCATATGGGAAATTGAAACGCCAAGGCGCCCTCTGGTGGGTGTAGGAAATAACACCGATTTAAAAATCACGTTTACAGCTCTCAAACAGGGAAAACGCGATAAACGTACATTAAATGTCCGATAATTAAAGAAAATACGTAATGTTCGATCTCAACCTGTCATCTATACCTACAGGTCGAGTCTCGGCTCACCTCGTAGACGTCTTTATCTAGAAGCACCGTTTCCTTCCCTTCATCCTCCTGCAGCGTGTCCTCAAGGACGCTCTCCTCCAAATCCTCTTCGTCCTCGGAGACCGCCTCGTCCTCCAGGCTGTGCTCCCAACGCAGCAGAGAGGTGCGGCGGCCGCCCCGCTGAGTGGCCTTATTAATGATGAAGGACACTTCCCTGGCACTCCTCTTCACCACCAATGGGAGGACCGACGAGGTGCTGAGGACCACCACCTGAGAAAGGGAAGTGCCGATCTGTGGTTAAGGTAGCCAAAGGTCCAGGGATCAAATCCCACCTCAAACAAGGCCTTTAACCCACAATGGTAAAATCTGTTTCTACCATGATTAATCTCTCTTTAGAACAACATTCCCCCATCACGAGCGTGCCCTGCTGCTTACTGCCGGACACCATTGGACCCACCTTCTGTGCCACGGCGGAGAACTTGAGCACGTTGAGCGTCTCGTCGTACATGGAGGCGCACTGATTGACGTTGACGATCATGGCGGCTTTCCCTCGCCCGGTGAAGAAGCCCTGAAGGTAGTGCGTGAGCTTGCTCTCTCTGAACGGGACGTGGTGCCTGCAGGGAACGAGCACCTGTAAAGCTCTGGCCGCCTTCCGAGGGACTGCGGTACTAAAAGTGAAAAGGATAAGAGTGAGGAAACCTGGCCTGCTGATTTCCTTTCAGAGCGTTGATGCATTTCCCCAAGCTGAGCAGAGAGGTGTTGATGTTTCCCGCTTCTTTCAGACGGTCGCCTTTATTCTGGGTCTTGCCGCATCGCTCGGACCCGGCCAGGTCGCACAACGACAGCCTGAAAACAAGAACAGACGAATGATTAGAGCTGGAGCCAGACAAAATGAACTGGCCTATGATTAGGAATAAACAGAAGTCCTTTAAAAGTGCTTGTGACTATAATATACAGGTACAGAGCCTACAGAAAATCATTACACCCCATAGAAAACCCCCAAAAAACTGCTTTCCTCAAGTCCATCCACAGATTTTCTATTCGGTTAAGGTCAGGGCTCGGCCACCTAAAGGACTTTCACCTTCCTATCCCAAAGCTGCTGCATTCTTTTCTTGGCAGCCCACGGACGGAACGACGCGATGAGACACGAGGCAAAAACAGGACGAGTTCACAGGACGAGTTCCATTATCAGTTCTTGTTCGTTACATCTGATGCAATTGCATTTTTAAACACCAGAGGGCATCATGCTCACTGTTCTTAGTGGGAATCCCTTTGAATTGAAGGGAATCTTTGTTCAAATTACATATAATTAAGAAATTGTTACGCTTCAGAATTAAAAAAAAAAAAAAAAAAAAAAAAAACGTTTTCACAAATATTTAAAAACATTGAAGCTACAACAGAGCATTTTGTTTAGTGCTGAACCTCTCTAGTGCTTGCTTTTTGTTTAAAAACCTAATACAAGACAATGTGCACGGTTTACACATCAGAAATGAAGAAAAGAAAAAAAAAAAACGCATTTCTTTGAATGTAAAAAAATCAATAATTGTGCGGAGATCGAGTATGGCATTTCATTTAAAAGATTATCATTTTCACGTTAGTGACGAGACTCACTCGCTGACTGACTGCACCCGGAGCGTGTCGACGTCCTCGATCCGCAGAATCCGCACTGAGAAGATGCTGTGGCTGCGAGAGGAGGGAGAGAAATTTAATTGGACGCAACGCATCACACACCGAGTATGGAAGCAGAGGGAGGACCTGAAGGGTTCGAACCTCCTGCTGGAGAGCTGGTTGAGTTTAGTGGATGAAATGCTCTGGTTCTTTTTGCCGAGCTTCACCACTTTAAAGGCTTCATCGGCACTGTTTACCTGCACCCAGCGCAGATCTGAAAAACACACACACACACACACACACACACACACACACACTCTCTCTCTCTCATCTAGACTTGGATTTTTCCACTTCTTTCAAACCATTTATGAGCGACCCTAAAGCAAGTCGTACCCTTGATGAAGGAGTTGCCCTTGATGTCCTGGCAGAGGCGCAGGTTGGCACGCCGTGCGGCGCCGCTGTTCGGCTGCTCGAGCAGATCGTGGATGTTCTCGTTATAGATCTCGCAGAACGAAACCCACATGGAGAACTTGGTGTGACGGTCCACGTCCGAGCTGAAGCTCTTATCGTCCAGCGCCACGTCCGAGCTGGTCAGATCTGAGCCTGCAAGTGTGACCGGCCATTAAAACGTCACAAGAGGCATGCAGAGGCTGACCATGCGCACAAGTCCAAGTCACCATTCAAACAGCAGAATTCAAAAAGTCCGACAATCAAGCTTTCTAATCTCATACCCCGATGATCCTAGAGCCCCAATATTCAGGCTTCGAGGGAAATTTGAGAATGCTGACAACTCAAGAGCCCAGATACTGAGGCTTCTTGAGCTCCGACGGTCCTAAAATTAAGAGGCTTCTAGAGCTCTGGCAAAAGGACATCCCTGACACCAAGGCTCCTAGTACTCTGGTACAAAAAGACCTTAAGCCCTTCCAATCCTAGAACCTTAACATAGGTTTCTAGCAGCCTAAAGATAAGAGAAACCCAGACACAGAGCCCTGATACTGAGGCTCCTAGAGCTCCGACACAAAATCACTTGGTACCCTGGTACAAAATATCCTCAATCCTTGCCAATTCTAGAACCTTAACACAGGCTTCTAGCACCCTGAAGGTAACAGAAACCCAGACACTGAGTCTTAGAGGCCTGACATTGAGGTTTCTAGTACCCTCGTACAGCCACTCAAAGTCCTGTCAGTTTTAGAATCCAGACACTGAGGATTCAAGAGCCCTGAAACAGACTTCTAGAGCCCTGGCAACACAAGGGCCCTGACACCAAGGCTCACAGAGACTTCTTGAGCCCTGGCAGTTCTAGCACCTTAACACTGAGACTTCTAGATCTCTGACACCAAGGCTCTTAGAACCCTCATACAGAGAATCCTTAAGCCCTGAGAATTCTAGAACCTTAATCCTAAGGCATCTAGAACCGAGAAGATACGAGAGCAGACACAGAGGCTTCTAGTGTTCCCAGAGCTCTGACACGATGAAAGCTCTGAAAGAGACTTCTAGAGGCCCGACTACAAGAGAGCCCTGACACAGAGGCTTACACATATGAGAGCCCTGACGCTGATGTTTTTAGAGCCCTAGACACTGAGGAATTTCCAGCCGTGACATTTTCTAGGCTTGTCCTTACTGAGGATTCCTAAAACTTTGCTCACGGGCCTTTCGTTCCTTTACCTTCAGATCTGGAACTTGAGAGACTGGATGAGCTGCTTTTCTGAGAGTCAGTCTGAAAGAGAGACCACAAGCAATCAGATCCACAGTACTAGGTATAATATCTCAAAACACGCCAGATTCCAGCCTGATTGCTCTCTCCCTCACCTCCTTGAGGAGTCGGAGGAGGTTGCGTTTGCTGAGGTTCTCCTCCACCTGCTGCTCCTTGGTGAGCTTCAGCACTTCCAGGCACCTCTGTGGCTTCACACTCGCCTGGGTGAAGATTCGACCTGCCAGGCTGCTGAAGATCATGTTCACGGAGCGAGGCAGGATGCCCACGTCATGCTCCGGCCCTTTAAGAGGACACCAAAAAGTTATGCTATTCGGCGTTTGGTTTTGGTTTGGTTTCAGACTGTATGACAGGATTAGCAAGGTCACCCAAGAACGTGAAGGTCTTCCCCGCATTTGTGACTCCGTACGTAAAGACCAACGAATTCCTTCCTTCCAGGACGTCTTTGACCAGACTCTTCACCGTACCATCAAACAGGTCTCTCTGCGAAGTGTCCGATCCAAAAACCTAACCATGGGCACGCGATGTGTTAATTACAGATAAATAAAATTGAACACTGCATCCACACATCATCAGACCGAAAGCTTAACCATACCTTAGAGAACTGGAAGCGCTGTGCCGTCTGAGGTACAGACTTGTCACTCGCCCTGCTGGACAGAGATGACCGTGGTGCTTTGAGGAGCACCACGTCAGGAGGGTGGATGGTAACGCAGTCCTTCAGAAAAGAAAAAAAAAAAAAACATAATACAGATAAAAGCTCAGTGGAAAATAACAACCCTTAACTGCATCACACTGTTCACAAAAGGTTCTGCCTGTATTTTGACAAAGAAAGGTCAGGCTGTGTCCCAGCTAAAGCGCAGACCGAAGTGTCCCAGTAACAGAGACCAAAAAGATGAATGCAATCAAACAAGGATTTTAAAACTCACCTGCGATTGTCCATTTTCAATTTCAGCCTGAGAGAAGGGTCGTATCCGGAGATACACCTGCAGAAACTCTTTATCTAAGCAGCTCGAGTCCTGCACACACATCGAACCAGGATTACAGGGGCCACACAGTCAGGCGACAATTTCAACCACCATAAAAGCTAGGTTTCTTTTTATTTTTCAGCCTTAAACCCGAAAGCGCCATTTTCAACCAAAAAAGTAAAAAGATAAAGCCGAGATGGAGCTCAAGTGAACGAAAGCTTGAACTTGACATGCAAAAACTCTGACCAGACAAGAGGTTTGAAACAAATAGCAAAAGCAGAAATAAAGATTGACATTTCATTTTAATTTATCAATTAAAAACTACGTTTGTTTTCTTCACCGTCCACTTCAAGTTTCAGACAGCCAGGGTGTAACACACTCCTGAGCCCTATTGTTTTCTCAATGGGTTTCGAGGCGTGTGAAACAAACGTGGTTCAAAAGGGCCAGGCTGTTCATAAGAGATTAACCAGAACGTTACGAGATCCCACCTGGGCACCTGCGATTTCAGTCATATCGAAGTTGAGATCTCTCCTCAGATCCTCTACCACGATGGGTGTGTCCCTGGGCACCCTATCGTTAAAGCATGACTCCATCATGGCACTACAAGAGACAAAGAATAACATTTATGTACAAGTACATAGGGCTGAAATAGATCACATGAAAGGCAATATGTGGTCCGAGACGCCACAACACCAACGCCCACCACTGTAGGGACCTGGGTTCGAGTCATACAGACACGATTGGCAATGTCTAAAGAAGGGGAGGTTGGTCGGGGTCAACAGCAACCCCAACTAAGCCCTAGAATTGAATCTTAAGGAATCTTAATCCATTATCCTGATTACAATATGAGGCGATCATGATTATCACGTGTTACTGGGCAGCACTATATTAAAACGCAGGTTTACTGATCTATGTATTCAGCCCTTTGCCCTTATTGATAAACATATTTTGAGTGAAACTACAGACAGAAAAATGGCATGGAGTTAAAATGTAATATTAACGATATATATGACGTAAACAATTGACCTTGTATCAATATTAAATGACCACCTTTAATGTCGACACCTGTAACGGACAAAAAGCCTTATTCCATACAACGCTCTAGACATTTATTAAGTTATTCCTATTACTTAATACATATTTAATAATAACTGCCATCTCAGAGTGCTATTCGCAGTTGTTAGCTAACGCTGTTTGTAAAAATTAATCGTAACACTCACCCGTTCGACGACGAACTCCAGCAGAGTCTCGAATTACAGCTCCAAACTTAATAAATATTACATTAAATACTTAAAACCACATAAACAAAGCAGCTGTCATGTATTTGTAACGCTGCTACACGATTAAAACCGAAGACCATAAACTCATAACGCTGTGTCTGAGTTTGGAACCGTCACTCCGCTTCAGGCCGAACAGCCGCCAGCTCTTCTGTTCAAATCAGCCAATCAGAAGCGAGAACGAGGTCGACGCAACGGTTGAGAACGCACGCGCGCTGGGATCGGGGACGCGCACCATATGTGCACCCGCACGTCTGTAAATGTGGACAACTGTGATTAACGTAAACGGTCAATGCTAAGCAAGAGCCAGAAGACGTTGAAATGACTCTGAAAAAAGACTTTCAAATGACATTTAAAAAGCTAAAGTCCGAGACTCTCTCACGTCTAAAGACAAATCACCGTGTTTTTAGTCACAGACTATAATTTTGCGAGACTGGGCTCTTGCGTGGTCAACGTTGGCCAGACTGCAGCTATATTCCTTTTAGAGATCGTTTCATTTTTTATTAATTCATTGTCTTAATTAATTGCCATTATCGTTTATATTTCTAAATGATTTCCTATCATGCTCCTGGTGGAATTGTACACAAAGTTGAACAATGAATAATGTTCAATATTATTCAACATTTTATGTGGGCAACTGTAGTCATAGTGAATAAATTCCACACAAAAACCACTCTGTCAAAACAAGATATTTATTCAAGTACAAGTTCATTCAATAAATAATCATCAACCATACGTAATGAATCAAACTGGGAAAAAAGTGAACTAAAAACAATGAAAATTTACATTACATTACATTAAACGCTGTACATTATACAAAGCAAACCTCAAAACGTTCAACGCCTTCCAACCGCGGTCACATTCTGCTTATCACATGCGGTAGCCTATAACCGTGCTCTCACTCACAGTGATGCGAGAAAAGGTGCTGCTTAGCCGAGATAAAGTAAAGAAAGTAATCCTCTATCACCGTGCAAACAATAAATCATGAAAAGTGCATTCTGAAATCTTTCTCATCAACATATTGCTTTCTTTCGCTCTTTCACAGACCATCACTGGAATTTTTATACTACATCAACTAAAAAATTAATCCAGCCTCAATGCTTATTGCCAGCAATTAGCATCGCTATGTCGAGTCTTAATATCAGAGCGAATCCGAGTTTAATGATCGCCTTCTGAATTCACATGCAAATTCTCTCTCTCTCTCTCTCTCTCTCTCTCTCTCTCTCTCTCTCTCTCTCTCTCTCTCTCTCTATTTCTTTCTAATGTGAAGTCTTGTTTTCATTATGGTTACACAGGATGTTTTTCGCCCCGTTTTGCCACACCGACAGGCTCTCCATCGGCGACTTTCCATCCTGTAAATGGACAGAGAGAAAAACAATAAACAAATTGTTATAATGCAAAAATACCCCACTCTGATTGGTGGATAAGTGGCTGAATGCACAAATAGTCTACAGTGCGTGGAATAAACACACAAGCACTTGAGTTATTAATCTATTTTCATTTTATTTCACCAGTCCACCAGTCTGCGTGGGATGTCCAGCCCGGGTCTAACACACTAGCCTGCCAGCTGGGTCAAATACACGCATTGTTAGCTGTGTTGGACCCTGCAGGAAGACACAGCGGGGTTCAAACCCGGGTCCCTGCCTTGGTGAGGCAGCCTATTAGACTCACGGCACCACTTGAGCATCCAAGCGGGATACAAAGGAAGTGAGCCAGCTTAGTTTTTGAACTGTAAAGATTTCAACTCACGTGGTTTTTGCTCCTCAGGTTGGCGCCGTACATCAGCAGAAGCTTGATCATTTTGAACCGGTTGATCCTCACTGCGTCATGCAGCGGCGTGTCTCCATCCTGCACACACACACACACACACACACATACACATTCAGTTCTGATCTAGGTTTCCACTACTGGCTCTGTTCACACTGTGTATTCGGTCTCAGCGCTCACTCTGTCTTTGGCGTTGATGTCGGCTCCGCAGTGGATGAGATGTTCCGCGCACTCGTAGTGACCGGTCCGGACCGCCACGTGCAGAGGAGTGCTTAACAACTGAAATGACACGTAATGCGGCACAATGACAAACATGTAATGCATCCATGATAGCATTCCAGCAGAAGGACTCTTGCATCCTGTTCAGTGTTCCTGCATAGCATGGTGTCCTTATTTGGAAACAGCAAGCTAAATTTGGTGCTCTAACAAAGGGTCACCCCATCATCCAGATAACAGCAGCCTCTGGCTTTAATTGCCTGATTCCGGATGCCACTCTAAGCTCCCTATATCCCAAAGACCATGCTGATAAAGGTGTACTAAGACTACAGTAAGAATGTTCCCAACAGTTCAGCACTGAACAAGGTCCTTAACCCTTAACTTCTTGGATAAACAAGAATGCAAGCATGAATAAAGAGTTTAGGGACAGTCTTGCACTTTTTCTCTTTTGTACTACTAATAATAAGCTTGTCATTTTGGGCCCTTGAACATTTATCTGCTTAACAGACGTATTTAAAGACTTCTTTGCTTATATGAAGGTTCTGTAGAATATGTTCCTAGCCCTGTACCTTATCCTTGGCGCTGAGTTTTCCTCCTTCGTTGAGCAGCAGTTCCAGTGCAGGTAGGCTGCCTCCTCTACAGGCCCAGTGTACTGCCGTGGCATCCAGCTACACACACACACACAACACAGCCATCAAAGTTAAATATGCTCGTTTCTCACAGTCTCTCAGAGTTTCTGCAGATACTGATCCCTGATCTCTTCTAAAATACCTGGTAGCGTTGTATAATAAATATATTGCGCTGTCACATAAAAGACAGTTTCTCTTTCCATACATGTATACATGTGTGTGTGTTTTACCTTGTCTTTGGCCTCCATGGACGCTCCAGCTTCGAGCAGTTTCTTCATGGCCTCGATGTGCCCCCCATAACAGGCTTTATGCAGAGCAGAGCGCTTAAACTGAGAGACACAGGAGACAGGGGTGTTACATTTCCATCCATGTTCTCAGTACATATTACACATGGACTACAGTCAGTACTGCAATACAGAGAGGTAAATGTGTTTAACTATTATTTGTATGACTCACATGATCAGACGCGTTTGGGTCTCCACCATCAGAGAGATATTTCTCCACCACGACCAGTTTGTTGTCCTCTACGGCTTTGAGAAAGGTCGCCTCATCCACCGTTTCAGGCTACAACACACACACACACACACACACACACACACACAAATGAAGATTTGTTTCTATTGCTATTGCATCTACTACAATTACAGCCATCATCATTATTATTATTATTACTATTATTATTATTATTAAAAACTATATTTATTCTCTCACCACGATTTCAGGTTCGGGTTCTTTCTTGAGCAGCTGCTTCTTCCTCTCCTTCCTCCTCTGCCTCAGCTGTAGAATGTTAAAGAGATCATCCACGGTCTCTAGCTTCAGATGTCCGGATCTGTCCACCTGAGGTACCAAGATACGATTAGTCGATTAGACGTCATTATGAAAGAAGGCCTGCGTTTGTGTGTGTTTGTGTTCTCGTACGTTGAGTGTGAGGTTGTGGTCTTCTTCCTGTGTGTGGCCTGTCGGGAGTGTCGCGCATCCTCCATCCTGCTTCTCTCGAGTGACGGCGGTCTCGTACTCGCCAGCCTGAACGCATGCCTCGCCCGCCTCCTTCCCCTCGCTGCGACCCCCAGTCACCTGGGATTGGATTGGATAAAGTATAAACATAGGTACTTCTCTCTAGTTTTCCGCCCATGTTCCCTTATAAGGCATGCGTTAGGTCAATCAGTGTCTCTAAAGTGTAAAAGTGTGTGAGCATGTGTTTGGGCCCTGCAATCAACTGATGCCCAGAGACTAAAATCAGGACACTTTGTGTTTGCCTGTTACTACTGCTTAATGTGATGTGATCTGTGATCCAATGATACACACTCAGCATGCATCTGACAACCTGGCAGCCCATGATATGGTGGGTGTAAATACATTTTCAGTAGTTAATCTCTAATTTTATTTGATCACTTCATCCCTTTATCTTCTTTGCAGTCAGAGGGGAGAGTGAGTTCGATCTGGACCTTATCCCAGATCGAACAAAAAGCGAGCCCTGTGCATCACTTGGACCGTTGAGACAATTTCTTGTAATTAAGGGCTGTAATTAAGTAAGAGCATCCCCTCAAATACACCCAGTCATATCTACATGAGAGGCTCCACCTTTCCTGGTCTCAAACTCAGGTCCCCACAGGGGTGTCAAAGTGTTTGCAGCCGGTGCACCGCCCGAACACCATGCGACTAATCAGGCCAACTCTGCTTGTTTTCATGACGTCCTCTAATATATGAGCATTAAGATTTGACCAGGGCTGCCTCAACATGTGCAGATGACTTTATATATATATATATATATATATATATATATATATATATATATATATATATATATATATATATATATATATATATATATATATATATATATGAGAGCACCTGCTCTATTTGAGGCATGAGCGATTTGACTTAATCACAGCGAGATTTTTAGTAAGAGCAGATGCTGTTCAAGGATAGACATGAGCTGTGTGTGTGTGTGTGTGTGTGTGTGTGTGTGTGTATACACAACATCCCAGTTTATCTCCGTATCTCTATGTGGAAGTTCTCCAGAAATAACTGAGTCACATGGTAGAAATAAATGAGTCACATTATTCTTAACTAATAGATCGCATTTAGCGAAGTCACTTTGTCTTCTGAGTAGCTGAGGGTTAAGAGCCTTGTTGAGGGACCTGGGATTCAAACCCACAACCTTCTAGTCAGTAGGAACACCTGTACACCAAGTCATTTTTGCAATTATTCATCAGTCAGTAGTAGGGAGCGGCACAATGCAAAAAATCATGCAGGTACGCGCCAGCAACTTCCGGTAACTTTCACATTAACCATTAGAGTAATGTGAGCTCAGTGATTTTGACCGTGGTTTTTGGTTTGTATCTACAAATGCCGATCTCGTGGGGTTTTCACGCACAACAGGCATGCTTACCTTTAACGGTCTTAACGCAGACCGGTTTGAGCCAACAGAAAGGCTATGGCAACTCATATATAAGCTTCCCAGAATGCATAACCTTGAGGCGGGTGGGCTACAGCACAGAGGTCCTACCCAGTACTGGTGTAGTGTTCCTAATATAGTCAACCCACAGTACGAATAACTCACCAAATCTGCGACACGGAGCAACCCCATTCCTGCGATGTGTCCTGTACGGGCCTCTTTTCCTTTCTTTTCTCCTGCTTTCTTTTTTTCTAAATCGATTTCTTCCTGTCGTCCTTTCTTCCTGGCCTCCTAGACCGTCCACCCGCGTCAACTCCCAGCGCGCCTCTGCTCTGTAAAGCTCTGCGGACTTCCCTTCTGTCATCTCTCATATATATACGCACGCTCACACACAAGCATGCCGAGAGGGAGGGAGGGTGTCAGTGTGAGACAGTGACATCACCCCTCTTCCTCCTCTCTGACCTCGAGCCATTCGTCTCTGGTCATCAACGTGTGATGTCACCACTTCATCGCCTCTAACAAAAAAAAAAAGACACACATGCCGACCGCTTGAGTCGCCAGCAAACAATTCGATCCACTCAGAACGCGACTGACACGCACCTGATATGCACCTGATGCCGGCAACAGAATCTTAAATGATCGTGCACACTTTATATATAGCTTCATTTTATAGCACTGTAATGGGGAGTATTGCATGGCCGGTCGTACAGCAGGTGCGAGGCTGATCACCTTACCCTGGTGTTGGTTTAACCTTTCAGCTCATTTTATGTCATGTGAACATGTGCACCGCCGGTCGCAGGTGATTACAAAGTGAGGAACATCTTCTTAGTGGTGAAAAATTGTCGTGTATTTATCCCATAGCTCTCTGAGATAGTAAAAATGATGCCGATTGGTCAAGAGTTTCTTTGTGATGCTTGAAATCTGGCTCCGACATTTCACCCAGCACCCAGGGGTGCTATGAACCATGCTGAGTCTTGAGGGTCTTGAGTCCAGGAGAAGGTTGCAGACTAAACCGTACACAGCCTAACACTAACTGTTTTGTCTCAAATCTTCATTAATTTGTCAGAAGTTTACAGAAACATGTTGCATTTAAGTTAGTTTGCTCAGCTTGTTTGAACACTGCAAACCTGAGGAACTTAGGAGCAGCAAAACTACACCTCGCCCGAGATGGGATACGAACCAGGGGGATCAGAACAGCAAACCAGCCCTCTGTCGCTGAGTTCATCCTTGTTGTCCGAGATGGGGTCTGAGTTGCGTTTGTGTTTGCGTTTTGTGGTATTCCCTTGTTCCACCATGTCTGAGGTCCTGGTTCTATCCTGATCTATCCATCGGTTCTGTCTGTGTCCGGTTGCCAGATCCCTGTTTGGATCCATCCCTGGACAGAATGCAGCTCTATTTCCATCCTTCTGGGTCTCAGGGTTCCTCGGGTCATGCTATGGGGCTGTAGCGGGCAACACCTGGGGTGCATCATTATCGTTTTAAATCTGGGCAGGCGTAATGTGTCCAGGACGTCCAGTAACCGGCCTCCCCTCCCTCAGACACAGCTAGTCATGCCTGTTTGTGATGCCTGACCTGGTCAGGAGGTACCGCTGGGACTCGAAACCCAATCACCAATCATTGAAATGGGAAATTGGGATGCTATATTGATGCCGAGCTCCCTGTTAAGTTTAGTTAGAAAGTGAGCAAATTATGGCACACTAGCCCAGCTTTGCAATGACCTGGGTACGAGTTCCAGCTGTACCTTACAAGGATGTAGGGTGTCACATCCGGGTTCGATTGGCTTTTTCCGAGGTGTAAAAAATGTCATTCAACCAGGAGTTATGTAATGTATGCCTAGACCGAAAAAGTCTAAACGTTTTAGTTTTAAATACTTGACCAGTAGGCTGAGGGTTCAAGTCTCAGCATCGCCAAGCCGCCACTGATAGACCCTTGAACAAGGCCTTTAATCCTGCTTAGACTGTTAGTCACTGCGATGTCTGATAAAGACAAAACATAAACACACAGAGTATAAAGATAAAGCTGTAACTATAAACGATTGGTGCAGCTGTGTTTATTTGTCTGCCTAGACTTGTTGTTGTCTAATACATACCTAGCTGGTAAACCTGTCCATGAGTTGTGTTACTAAAAGTGTGGTTCTGCGTTAAAAATCCAACCCTGGACCAAGAGTCACTCATTTATACGACTTGGTAAATCATGACTTGACATAGAAACAGCTCATGGACTTTGCTCAGTGTTCAATCAGTACAGTATTGGTCTATATCGGTGTGTATGAGTCTTGCTTTCCCGTCCTGCTGCGTGTTCGCACCGATGTCCTGTAAAAACCACGCTATTTTTACTGTACGCGGTAATAAATCACACTGGCTGGTCCTTCTGAAAGATGAGCCACGTGCAGGGACGAGCCACAACTCACACGCCTATCAATCAACAGCGAAGACAAGAAGAGGCATACAGAACGTCCAATGATCAAATTTCAAGTACATGATTCAAATCCGGAGACCTGGCAACCCTAATTTCAGAGGGTAAATTAATGAAAGTTTTAAATTTTAGATGTTTAACTGCTTGATGTGTTTTATCATCGGTGTAGCAGGTGCGATGCGTATGACTGAAATCCAGTGCTCGAGTGAGAGCGCCCTCTATGAGGCCGGAGGAGCATTACAGTTTTCAAGATGTACTATTACTGTATGAGTACAGGTATAGAGCGATTAGCGTCCAACCGATCAGCGTCTGTTCACTTTAACGTTTATGTGTTAGTACGTGAGTTTTGATTTGGGTTTGTTTTTTTTCCGCACTGCCAGAAGATGAGCCAAAATGTCATTTGATTCATTTTATTTTGGGTCAAAAGCTAAGATTTGTCTTAGTAGAAAGAAAAATGGAATCAGGTCACGACGGAGATGTTTGTTTGCCTTTTAAAAGTTTGATGCAGGCCAGGATCAAGGTGGATTTTATGTTTTATGGGGTTATGAAGATTCACGATGGTTTTGAGATGGTGTGGGATTTTTTGCTGATATTTTACAGCGAAAAATGTAATGGCTTTTTTAACTTGTTTTTTTTTTTACATTGTTGTTATCTGTTGATTCAGTGATGTGAATAAAGCTTGGTTAAAACTCAACTTTAATGGCTGATGTCTTAAGAATGATAATAAGAAATAAAAATCAGCCTTATATAGGTCTGATTCACATCTGAATGACAGAAAACTAATCATAACAAACAAATTAAAATAACAAAATTGCAGTCTTGAAAGGAAGAAAACAAAGTGGCATTGTTCTACTTTCTTTTTTGTTTTCGGAAAGTGTTTCAGGTTTTATAAAGGATGCAAATGTGTTTTATTTAATGTTATTGCTTTAAAAATACTTTGTGCAAAGTATAAACTACTCTTTAACTATGGTAATGTCCAGTCAGCATCCATTTCAGTCAACGTCCTTTCACAGAATGTAATGCAAACGTTACCTGTAATCAAAAATCCCCAAAGTTTTTACTCGCATAACATTTTTAGATCTGTTACATTTAGATCTGTTACATTAGCTAGGCGTTCAGTCATTGGAGACGGCACTCAGGATGATATACTTAGCAGCATGCTTCCTGCAGTGGAATTCAACCTTGACTGTTTAATCAAGAGTGCTCAGCTCGGACTGATAAGCAAATATGTAGGCTATTGGCTGTGTCCCAAACCAGACACGCTCTCATAGTAGATAAGATTAAAACGTGTAGAATGAACACAATGCACAGTGTTTGGTTCAGTGACACTTTTAGCCATGAGTGACATTCTCTTCTCCCATTCAGTGGGTCAGTGTTTGAATCAGTGAATCGTTTGGTCATGACAGAGATCTGAGTCGATTCGTCCTTCATTTAGATTCAGAAATGTGCACTTCTCTCATTCAGTGTTTGTGTCAGTAGACCGAGATTCTTTCAATTCAGCCGGTCTGTGGTTACATCAGTGAATCATTTCATTCAAAACAGAGATCAGTTTGGTCGTGACTGAGATCCACTCCCCTCTCATTCATGCATCATTGTTTTTCGCACTTCACGTCGACTAAAATTAACATTACAAGTGGTTAGTGTGTGTGTAAACTGCACGGCAGCTGATGTTATTATTTATGGCTGGTATGATGATTATTATCACAGCAAGTAAGAACCTCGGCACCAAACCAGAATAACCTTACACACACACACAGTCAGGACTATTCCCCATTAAAGTAAAATATTAGAAATACAGCTTATGTAACGTTCTTATTAATATATAAGAGGATCTCACATTGCGTAAGGTTTTGTATTTCAAATACACCACTGTAATCACACACACACACACACACACACACACACACACACACACACACACACACCCTGATAACCTGGTATGAATAATTGGACCCCGGTGTCCTCTCATGTTTTTATTGTCCTCAGAGGGGCTTTGAAATTTCATGTGCATGCATTAAAGAATGCATTCTGGTGGATACAACAGGTGCACACACACACACACACACACACACACACACACACACACACACACACACACACAGCCAGACATTTAATAGGCTCACATAAAAACCCAATACACTCATACCAGTAGCGCTCACAGCACCAGGATACACTCGTAAAAAAATATTGTGCTAATAACTTCAATGACATTTATACTAAGGGTGCCACTACTATATATATATAATATAGTAGTGGCATATTTATATATACTGTATATACCATATATATACTTTGTATACTACACTATATATATATATATATATATATATTTATAAACAAATAGTAAAATGACTGTTTGGCTTTATCGTGACCCTGACCAGGATCAAGCAGATATGAAAATGAAAGAATAAAAATAAATAAATACATACACACACACACACACACATCCATTAAAAACTATATTTAAAATTACATTTTATTATTTCATATTTTATTATATTTTATTATATTCATAGCAGTGAATGTACTTGTAAAATATATTTAAATTATAATTATTTTCTTAGCAAAAGATTGTTGTTCACGGAACAACCCCAGCCACTGGGGGCACACACTCCCTGTGCCAGTCCCAAGCCCAGATAAACGAGTAGGCTTGTGCCTGAAAGGGCATTCAGCATATATCCTGTGCCATAGTAATCCGCTGTGCCAAACCCTAACAGGAGCAGTCGACAGAGGGTTTATTTAATGAATTTATATATTTTTGTAATTAAATGACATGTAGGTATGAATGTTGTACTTGTGTTAGTCAAGTTTTAATATCCTTGTAAGGACCAAGTGCCCATGAAGAAGATCTGACCTTTTTTTACATTGTAGGGACATTTTTTAACGAAACCCAAACGGGACAAAATACTTGCTTTGGGTTACTGTGGTTAAGGTTAGACCTGTGTGAGTGTGTGTGTGTGTGTGTGTGTGTGTGTGTGTGTGAGATTGAATTGAGAGAGAGTGAAAGAGAGAGAGAGCGAGTGCGTGTGTGCGCGCTACCGTAAACCTGTTTGTATGTGCGCGCGCGCGGGGCGGAGAGCGTGATCCGCGTGACCGGCCCATCGCTTCCTGCGCGAGCCACACCGCCCAAGTCTCGCGCCACTAACGGCATTAGGCTGTGCGGACCGGGAGGAGCGGGGGATCGGTTCGGTGGATCGGTGAGTAAAGTCGGTGTAGTGGAGCTCAGGGGTGGGTGGTGAAGGGGGAGGGGGGTGCGAGTGCGCGGTTCCGTTACACCGTGCCAAGAATCTATAGCGTGTACGGCGTGTACGCTGCGCGCGCAAAGTTTTGGGGAGTCGTGTTCCACGCGCCATCAACGCTGCCTCACGATAACGGTATAACCAAGTTATGACGCTATGGTGTCGCCGCGGAATGTGCAGCGCGCGCTGCCGCGCTGCCTGTTTCTGCCGTTCATCGGCATGACGTAGTAAGAGCAGGGGACGGTCGCGCGGTGCTTGTCCTGAGCGCGCGCGCTTTCACGTTCTTCAACTCTGTTGCGTGGGGGGGGCAGTCGATGCACCTGCAATTGTTTTTTGTTCTTTATTTTTTGAGTACCCCCTTCACGGTGACGTCACACATGCTATGACGCAGTCGTGGGTTAGCTGAAACTTTGCGCTGTTTTCACGAGGAATTCAGGTCACTAACCCAGCAAGATGCCTGCTGTTATATCACAGCGACGGTGACGGTGCAGGCTTTATGTAATGCAGCTTTGCTGTGACGTCAGAACAGGCCCTTTTTTAGATCACAACTGGGCCAAAAGGTTAAGTTAGGTCACGCCTATATCCCCAGTTACCTACAATAATTAGTTAATTACTGAATGATTGTTATTAAAGTGTTGGTGCTGTATAGCTGTACAGCCATATGGGGTGTTTTATTATTGTTTTAAACCTGTAACTGGCTATCTAAACTTTCATCATAACATATGGGGTGTTTTAATCCCCTAACTCGCTATCCAAACTCTCACTATAAGACATGGGGTGTTTTATTTCCCTAACTCACTTTCATTATAACATCTGGATACTTTAATCCCCTGACTTGCTACCCAAACTTATCTTTTAACATATGGGGTATTTTAACCCCTTAACTCATTATCCAAACTTTAGTCCTCTAAAGTGTTTTAGTCCTCTAACTCGCTATCCAAACTCCCACTATAAGACATGGGAGATTTTATTCCCCCAAATCACAATCCAAACTTTCATTATAACATATGAAGTGTTCTATTCCACTACTCGCTATCCAAACTTTTTCTAAAACATATGCCATGTTTTAATCCCCTAACTTGCTATCTTAACTCTGGCTACAAAATACCCCCCTACTCCCTAAACTCCCACTATAATATATGGAATGTTTCAATCCTCTAACTCGCTATCCAAATCCCCACTTTAAGACATGGGATATTTTATTCCCCTAACTCGCCATCTAAACTTTCATTATAACATATGGGGTCTTGTATTCCCCTAACTCACTATCCAAACGTCTTCAACAACATATGGAATGTTTAATGCTCTAACTTGCTATCCAAACTCCCACTTTAACACATGGGATATTTTATCCCCCCAACCCACTATCGAAACTCTCATTATAACATAAGGGGTGTTTTAATCCTCTAACTCGCTATCCACACTCCCACTATAAGACATGGGATATTTTATTCCCCTAACTCGCCGTCTAAAGTCTCATTATAACATATGGGGTGTTTTAATCCTCTAACTCGCTATCCAAACTCTTGCTATAACATATGTGGTACACGCCATACGTATGCCAAACAGCTCCAGTCCTTAATAAGGATCCTGCTCCATTTTCAGGGAACAGAGATCCAATCTGACAGCAGCATGCGTCCCTGTCAGGCTGGCATCAGCCTCGGATACGGGGTGATGACCTGGTCAGTGTGGCGAGCCCGTGCCCGGTTTTGACCCCTGATTTTCAAGCATCTAGTGAAGATGGCAGGCCAGAGAAGACACCTGGTCAGGGACTTTAACCGCTACATCACCTGCTCCATGTGCCGCGGCTACCTGATCAAACCCACTGCTGTTACGGAGTGCCTGCACACCTGTGAGTCACTTTCCCAATTACCTGTACAGAGTTATACCAGATTGGCATTCGGTCAATGAATATGGTTTTAATACTGTTTTGCCAAGACATCAAATTATGGTTCGGTTAGGGATAGCCTTGAAATGTACCCAGTGTTTACTACTAATCTGTGATGTTTTACCACCAAATACAACCAATAAAGCTCTAATTATGTTAATATATTTTAATATTGATTCATTAAGAGATCAGAATATGATTCAGATTAAAGTTAAAAGCTTACATTTAAGGAGAGAGCTTGGCTTAATTTAGCGTTAGCACTGCTATGTACACAGTATTCACAACTATATTACTGTGCTGTTTTATCACCAAATAAAACGAATAAAGTGCTAATTATGTTAATATGTTTTAATATTGATTTGTTAATAGGTTAGATTATGGTTCAGGCTAAAGTTAAAAGCTTACATTTAAGGCTAGAGCTCGGCTAAGTTTAGTGTTAACATTGCTATAAACACAGTATGCACTGCTAGCCTGTAATGTGCTGTTTTATCACCAAATACAACTAATAAAGTGCTAATTCTGTAAATATGTTTTAATATTGATTTATTAAGAGGTAAAATAATGGTTCAGGTTTACATTAGGGTTACATTTAAGGCTACAGCTTGACTTAGTTTAGCGTTAGCATTGCTGTATGCACAATATTTACTACTAGGTTGTGATGTTACATTTGCCGTTTTATCACCAAATACAACTAATAGAGTGCTAATTCTGTTAATATGTTTTAATATTGATTTATTAAGAGGTAAATTAATGGCTCAGGTTTAGGTTAGGGTTACATTTAAGGCTAGAGCTTTGCTACGTTTAGCATTAGCATTGCTATATACACATATTCACTACTAGTGATGTTACAGGTGCTGTTTTATCACCATTTTCAACTAATAAAGTGATAATTGTGAATATGTTTTAATATTGATTTATTAACAGGTTAGATTATGGTTCTGGCTAAAGTTACAAGCTTACATTTAAGGCTAGAGCTCAGCTATGTTAGCGTTAGCATTGCTATATGCACAACATTTACTACTAGCTTGTGATGTTACATTTGCTGTTTTATCGCCAAATGCAACGAATAAAGTGCTAATTCTGTTAATATGTTTTAATATTGATTTATTAAGAGGTAAAATAATGGCTCAGGTTTAGGTTAGGGTTACATTTAAGGCTAGAGCTTGACTAGAGTTTAGCGTTAGCATTGCTGTAAAAACAATATTCACTGCTAGCCTATGATGTGTTGTTTTATCACCAAAAAAATCTTAACGTGTTCTAATATTGATTTATTAAGTGGTAAGATTATGGTTCAGGTTAAAGTTAGGCCCACATATAAGGCTAGAGCTCGGCTAAGTTTAGCCATAGCATTCTTTTTTACACAGTGTTAATGCCAGCCTCTGTTGCTACTTCTTTTGTTTCCCTATAGAATAAACACAATTAAAGTAAAGCACAAATTGTATTAATATGTTTTAAATACTGATTTGTTAAGATGTTAGATTGTGGTTCGGGATAAAGTTAGGTTTGAGTTGAGGATAGCTTTGGGCTAAGTTTATGCTTATTCTCTGCTAACCTCCATTGCTATGCTTGCTGTTTAAAAATGGAATAAGCTTACTGAGACACTAATGATATTAATAAAGCTTAATGCTTATTGGTTAGGCTGTCAGATCATGGTTTGTGTCAAGGTTAGGGTTACATTTAAGGCTAGAGATAAGGATTAGCATGTTATATACAGCTACACAGTGTTGGTCGATACTTTTCGTACGTCCTTACAGAATAAACCTTATAAAACACGAATTATATTAACAATGCAGTTAATTCTGATTTGTTATGATGTCAGATTGTTATTACATTCTCATAGGCAGGGTTTTCTGCTGGCCTGTGTTGCTAAATGTGCCATTTCCCTGTGAAATGGCGGTCAGGATTGGAGAATGATCCCAGTTTGAGTAGTATGTAGTGTTCAAAAGCCATGGTAGCTATTTTATTAACAGTCTTTATTATCTGTGTGTGTGCAGTCTGTAAGAGCTGTATAGTGCAGCACTTTGAGGAGAGTAACGAGTGTCCTCAGTGTGGCATCCAGGTCCATGAAACCAACCCTCTAGAAATGCTTAGGTAATAAACACACACACACATACAGAAACCCACACCTGTACATTTCTGCTTGGTTCTTAGACTCGGTTTGTTTTCCTGCGCTCAGGTTGGACAAGACGCTGGAAGAAATCATCTTTAAGCTCGTGCCTGGCCTTCGAGAGAGTGAGTCCAAAGATGTTTGGATTTTTATATTGTATATTCCTTGTAGTTATCTGTGTATTGACTCTGTGAATCCTAAAACGCACGTCAAGTTTTGAAAAGGAAGTATATTAACCTTCGCACCGAGACTGAAAACGACTTGCTGCGATGCTGCGTAAAAAGTTTCATCTGAACCTGTTTTGATTTCTGCGTTAAAATCAGGCCGACCAATCATAACTCGGTCGTCGGGCAGAACAGCTCATCAAGAGCTTATAGGACGAGCAACACGCCGACTCTAAAGACATGGATATTAAAGAAATGATCTGGTGGAATATGACTGAAAGGCTGGAGGATGATGGTGATAAAGCTCACAGGGACTGGATGGAACTGTTTTCTTGTTTATCGAAGTGTCGGTTCATGCCTCAAAAAAAGCTCAAACTATAAAAAGCTTCCTGCACAAATCTTCCCTTGTGGCTTTGTTTTGTTAAGTCTGAAAAAGACACGGTGAAATCTCCAACACATTAAGAGAAGTTAAAGAAAGCAAATGCGGACAGGGAGTCCCACTACATTAAAAATCGTGCTCGGTGTGCATAGGCCTTAAGGTGTGGGAACGAGAACCTAATGCATGGAAATGCTAAAAAGTCACAACCATGCATTGATTTTATCAAGAAGGGATGTCTCCATATATTTGTCATAAATGATGTATAATAATGTGAGTGTGTGTGTGTTTGTATTGTTATTATGGAGCAGAGGAGCAACAACAGGAAGTGGATTTCTGGAGGAGAAATACATCCAAAGTATATGAAGGTCAGTAATATTCAGAGTTGGGTGCTGTGTCTCTTAAAACCTTTGTAAGATAAGTAAGACGAGCCGACAAATTAATGCCTGATCTTTAGACAGATTAGGCTATTATTGTTGGAACAGGTTCATGAGAATGTATTATTTACTGCTGGATATGAAGCGAGCATAGAGTTAATAAAACGGGTTCACAAACGTGTGAAATTTAGATGGTCCGAGGCCTAAAAGGATTCGGCTGAGCGATGACGGCGAGGACAGAGATGAAGGCAAAGGCGAAGATTACCACAGGAAAGACCCACAGATCGCCATCTGCCTGGACTGCCTGAGAAACAACGGCCATTCAGGAGAAAGCACAGTGAAGGTCTGTTCTTTCACAAACACCCGGCACTTGGTACACTTGCTTAAACTTGAAACTCGTTTCACGATTCACGATTCGGTACACAGTGATTCAGTGATTCAGATTCACATTAGCTGGTTAACAGCACAGATACATCCACAGTACTGTACTCCTAGTGCAACTAAATCCCCATTTTTGCCTTTACTTTTCGCTTTCAATTCACTAAATAACATGAGATTTTTTAGCACTTTTTTATAAACTACAGTGGTGCTTGAAAGTTTGTGACCCCTTTAGAATTTTCTATATTTCTACATAAATATGACCTCAAGTATCATCAGATTTTCACACAAGTCCTAAAAGTAGATAACATTGAGAACCCAGTTAAAACAAATGAGACAAACATATTATACTTGGTCTTTTATTTATTGAGAAATGATCCAATATTAAATATTAGTGAGTGGCAAAAGTATGTGAACCTTTGCTTTCATTTATCGGTGGTGTGACCCCCCCTGTGGCAGCAATAACTGCAAACTAAACGTTTCCTGTAACTGTTGATCAGTCCTGCACAACCCCACCGGCTTGGAGGAATTTTAGCCCATTCCTCCGTACAGAACAGCTTCAGCTCTGGGATGTTTTGGTGGGGGCTTCCTTCATCCTCATTAGCTGCTGCTGTCTGGAACGGATTCATTCACTTTTAACACATTATTCCTCATGGAAAAACAATAATATAAAATTAGTGTTTTCTCATGTTCGGTTTCTCGAAAAAGCCCCTTCTGGAACGAATTAAATGAAGGGAACCGAGGTACCACTGTAGTAATAATGAGTATTTATGTGTGTGTGTGTGTGTGTGTGTGTTGTGTAGGGTCCTGATGAAGAAGTTCATCCCGCTGCTCCACCCCGTTGTCACGGTTGGCACCATTAAGAAATTTCTCTGCATTAAACTGAAGTTAACCGAGTTCTTACGAGGTGAGTCCAAATAAATAATAAATGGTATTTGAAGTAAAAGCTTAAGCCTGATGTGTAGCTGGAAAAATGGAAGTTTATTAGCTGAAACTCCTCTGTGCTCTTTTTCTTTTTTCCAAAAAATCGGATGAACCCGGTATCGCGGCGTTTGCAGCAATATCATCACTTTGAAGACATTTAGTTCTTTTTCCCACTATGAAGAGAAATATGAACCAGTTATCCATAATGTGTGTATAATGCACAGTGTATAATGTATATGTGTGTGTGTGTGCTTCCAGCTGGATGTTCTGTGTAATGGCGAGATCATGGGGAAGGACCACACCCTGGAATTCATCTACCGAACCCGCTGGAGACTTCAGGGCGACACTGTGAGTGTGAGTGTGAGTGTGAGTGTGTGTGTGTGTGTGTGTGTGTGTGTGTGTGTGTGGTTGCTGAGGCAAAAAGAGAAAGGCAGCGTGTGATTGGCTGACCGAAACACAGCTCAAAATGAATTGCAGGCCTACAGGATGGGTGTAAACATTATTTTAACGCTGAACATAGAGACATTAAAAAATAGGATATGTGCTAAAGGTTTAGTATGTGTGTGTGTGTGTGTGTGTGTGCAGCTGTCAGCGTGGGTGGGAATGTCAGTAGCAGAAGCCACTATTGACAGCTCCGTGACTCATGGTTCTCCAGTTACACACACACACACACACACACAAGTGCAAGTTAGGACAGGAAGGGGTAACCCATGACCCAAAAGTGTCTCGCATAAATGGCTGTGTCCTTTTAGAGAGAGACGAGAGAGAAACAAACTTAAGCCTAGATATGCAAATTTTGGTACAACCATAACCAAGCATTGGCATCTTTGCCAAGGGTGCCCGTTAGGGGTGTAACGATACACTCAGATGAGCTCATGATTTGATACTCTTACCTTTTTTTTCTGAAATGTAAACAATGCAATGCATATTTTCTTGAATAATTTTTAGTCCAATGCAATTAAAAGAAAAGACAAAAAGTGTAAATAAAATGCTCTATTGTAGCTTCACTGCATATTAAATACCCGAGGGGAACGTATTCAAAATAATGCGTACTTATTACACTTACCGAAAATGTGAAATGTCACACGTAAAGATGGCAGTTTTGGGACATGTAAAGCCACAGTCAAGATTTCTTAAGAAAGAACTTCTGAAGGTTCTGAAGACAAACACTAAGACGTTCATAAGAGTATTCTTAAATGCAATGCTTGAGAAAAATTAAAAAGTTTTCAAATATTATCTTAAGAAAATTGTCATTGTTTTCTTACGTAGGCGTGAGACTCATTTTGATTTTGTATTCACCATTATTTCCAACAATGGAGGAAAAACCTCAAAACAATATTTAAGGAAACAAGAAATAGACGTGACGGAGGAAGAAATAGCCAACAGGAAAAGAAAAAAAAGTCTTTGGAAAAGACGATAATTGTGGGGTGATGGCGGAAACACAAAAATCGACTCGAAAGGCTTTTAAACTTTTTTTTATTGAAAGTACATAGGACTTATTTCCAGTATCTAAACTGTCTAAAGTTTACATTTCGATGCTTACCTTGTGTCAACTCTGAGTAAGGTTAAGAAAACATTTAAGAAGAGAACGTTCTCAAGAATACCACTTGTCCTTAGAATTGTTCTTAAGAAAAGATCCCTCTTAAGAACAACAAAACATCAAAACACCTTTCATGAATCCGGTCCTTAGAGGGTTGAGCCAAAATGGAGGAAATGCTAACTGTAGCCACGTGAAATCGCGACATTTTATGTAACGCACACGTGCTTATTGCTCGAGCTGAGAATGTACGGAACAGGCAACCTTTTCTCTAGTAGTACTGCTCTCAGCCAAGGCTGTTTTCGTCACCAGTCCGCGTGCGCCGCCTATTTCCAGTGTGACCGCGGCTTAAGTAAAAATTGGCTAACGACTAATATCTGATTTTTGACTCTGTACATACACTTGTTTGTTTGTTTTTTCCTCTTAGACCTATCCCATGGTTCTCGAGTATCGGCCGCGTATCGACTTCGGCTAAACTCTAAACCTCGAACGATGGACAGATTAACGTCAGGGATGCGAAAGCTCAGCGGTGCGGCACCTCGTTGGATATAAAGTGACAGAAACGCCTGCTCTTGTCTTCTCAACCAACGTCGTCGTTCACTCGCTGCTTTCTGGCCGTCGGGTTTAGCTCTGTAACGCGTACGCCTGATTTCCAAGATTCGAACAGCTGGGAATAGGAACGTGATGATGAAGGAAACGACACGGAGCACTTCTGAAGCGCAAACGGACGTCAATTTCCCTCTTAGCTGAACAGAGAAGCTACGTAAATGAGCGCCGCGCCCCTTTGGAAACACGATGCGCACTTACACAACAGCAAAGCACTTGAAGAACGCATTTAAAATGAAAAAGCCTAGCTAAATGAAGCGTATGGTTTTGTCTAATGTTAAGTCTAATGTTTTTACAGGAACGAAAATCGGAAACCGACGGTGTACAACAGGGATTACAAACGAATTGCTGCTAATTAGCATTGTGCACCCAGCATGTTTGGTTGAAATTTGTATCTATTTTTTTATTTCCTGTATTTATCCATCGGCTCTGGCTCATGTTGCACTGATCCCTTATCATGAATCTCTAATATTAGCTATGTCTCAAATTGCTAGTTTTCAAGTCATGTTCGATTACTGCAGTAAAATCTTTTCAGTTTACACCTTGGCTTTATGAATTGTATACAGTGATAGTAGCCAAATTGCTAGCTAGCTACTCAAGCTGCCCCTAGATCCTCATATCTTTTAGCAAGCGGACGTTTCGTAAAGCTAGATATGTTTTTGAGTAATAAATGATAAAAACACTGGTTATGTGTCTTGTATTAATCATAACATTTGAAAGCATTTGCTTTAAGACAGTCTGTGCCAGACAGTGTATAGTGTAAGAATGCAGAAAGCAATTTGAGACTCGGCTAATTTATTTAAAAACTGGAAATCTTTTAACACATCCCGAACAGCATACGTCGTTTGAGTGTAAAACTTTACCAGAGTCTGTAGGTCCGGCTGAAGGAAAGTGGAAGAATACGCGTGTATTTTTGTAACCGAGCTCTTGTGTACATTCGCGACTCGATTAAGATTTAGTGTTGTTCTTTTTTTCTTCCTTTTTCAGAATCAGAGATGCTGCTTAGAGTTATGTATTCTATTTTTAAATATAAAAACGTTAACCCAGAATGCACCTTCCCTCCCAATCCTGTTCCAACCGCAGAGGAATGCTGTACATGCGGGATGTGCTGTAATTATTTTATAGTTTCATCACGGTGAATATTAAAATGTGGAGAACAAGCCTTGAGTTGTGTTTGCGCTTCCTTGGTTTAAAGCAGCAGTCATGCCTTATATTCACTACATGTTTAGGGTCCTGGATGTCTTCGTTCCTCTACCTGCACTCTTTACTTTTCCCTAATTGAGCTATTAGGGTGACTTTGGCAAGAAGAACAATGTAAATGTTATAAGGAAGATATTCTGTGAGGACCTGACCTGCTTGGCCAGCCTAGATGACATACGGTATTGTGCAAAAGTCTTAGGCCACCATTAGATTTGTCATTTTAGCAATGGTATATTGACCATATATAACATTTTGTTGACGATTAACTCTATAATCCTCTTTCCCACTGATCTTCATTCCAATCTGTGTGAGCTTTAGAATATCTCAGACTTTTTATCCTGTTCCCCTTCCGAAAAGACCATTCCTGACCAAGCTTCTTCAGACTGAAGGGTCAACTTTTCATCCTGACGAAGTGTACGGGGAAGGCACACTAAAAATATGCCACTGTAGCCTATAAAAGCTGTTTTTCTGATTTTTTTTCTGGTTCTATTCTAATAAAAAGATTGAAAAATAATTACAGTATATGGTAGTTATCCAATCTAATGGTGTCCTAAGACTTTAGACAGAACTGCATGTTAGAAATAAACTAAATTAGCTAAATAATACATTTCTTATAATAGTTTTAATACTCAGAAGCTAAATAGAAAAAAATAATACAGAACATAATTGAAGAAAATGTAACTATAATCTGTTATAATCTATAAAGCTATGGAATAGAATACAATAGCATATATAATAAATAAAATAATAATGAGTAAGACTCTTGGCGTTACTTTCGATTAGTAGTCAGAGTCACTGAAGCTTTCCGTGCCCTCCAGCAGGGTAAGTTCTGGTGGCACTGCATGGCATCCTCAGTGAACAGGAGAGGATGGGAGTTGGACTAGTTAAATATTTATTTTATTTTTATACTTTTATACTCACAAGCCTCCAAACCTTAACCACTGACCAACCACAGTCACTAGTTTTGAGCTTGATCATCCTGATCATCTCCTGCTTCGTCCTGCAGCACTCGGGGTCATTTAACACGAACTAAAATGATTTTTCCGCTTCAGTTTGAATTTAAAATGGGTCACTTTGACCTACACGGAGCAGACGGTGTCGAAACGGAGTGCTACTGATCTCAGCACAGTGATCAGAAGTGATTAATGAGGTAATAATAGCGCGAGTTACTCGGAGGTTGCATCACTTCTGTGCACACAGTTAGCATCAATAGGCTAATTATAAACACTGGCAGCTGTGTGTGTGTGTGTGTGTGTGTGTGTGTGTGTGTGTGTGTGTGTGTGTGTGTGTGTGTGTGTGTGTGTGTGTGGTTCCCTCTTTGTTCAACACACAATTAATTTGGCTGATCCTCACAAATAAAAGTGCTTCAACTGAAGTTTTGTATTAAAAAATAGATTTGCTTTAGGTTATTAATGGCGGGGTTAATGCTAGGGTTAGCATTATTTAGTTAATTCATGATTAATGGAAGGTCTGAGAATCTGTGTGTGTGTGTGTGTGTGTGTGTGTGTGTGTGTGTGTGTGGGTGCCTCAACTCATTTGTAACTGTCATTTTAAAGCTATTATTAAAACTACACATCCCTCAACAAACTGTGAATGTGACAGCAGTAATCTGTGACCTATATATATGTACTTTTCCTCTCTCTCTCTCTCTCTCTCTCTCTCTCTCTGTCTCTCTCTCTGTCTCTCTCTATCCATTAGCTGAATGCCAGTTGTCACTCTCTGTTACTTAGCCATAGCTTTAATAACTCATCGGTCCATATTTAATTGGTGACACCACTGCTGGCTGTCAATGGCAGGACAAATGACGGGTGCCATGACAACAGCTACATTGTCTACGAGCTAGCTAATGTTATGCTAGCGATTCTGTAGTTAAAACTGCTACGGAAGTTGGTGTCCTAGCTGGTCCCATAAATGCTCATAAATCAATCTGGCAAACGGGCAGGACGATGAAGTGTTGCAAACTGGAGGAGACATTCCTGGGAAACCCAGGGTGTGTGGGCGAGCATTATCCTGCTGAAAAATGTCAGTTGGAGGCCCTGTCATGAGAGGCAAATCGCTGAACAGTTAGTGTCCCTTGTATCACTACTAAGGGTGACCAACCTTCATATGCAATGGCTCCCCAGATCATCACACCAGCAGTTGTTGTAGTGTGTTGCTGCACGAGGCTGTCGTAGTCGAACCTGACCATTGTTTGTTCCCAAACAGAACCTGGGTGTGTCACTAAGGACAATGCAGTTCCATCTGTAGAAGTCGTGGTTTCTCGTTCACGACACCACTGCAAACAAAGGCGACTGTGGCTGGCTGTCAATGGCAGGACACGTTACACTCGCCGTGACGACAAATTTCCTTCTGCTAAGCGCCTGGAAATGGACGGACAGAGACAGGGGTGTATAGTGAAGGTGCCATCTGGGTTTTGATGGTGGACAAATGAAATTGTTTGAGCTGATTGTTTGTGCTTATCGGCGGATCAAACGATCCTCTTTGCTGGCGGTCTGTCTGGGCTGTCCAGAGCCTGTTCAATGTGTGTGTGTGCCCCCATAAAACCACTGCTCCCAACACTCCCTACAGCCAGGTCAGACCATCCTGCTTCTCTCAGTCCATTGGTGCGCCCCCTCTCTCAGTCTGACAACTGGACAAAATGTCTTTGAGTGCGTAGAACAATCTCTCACCATGAGGTACACTACCCAAAAGCAGCCTCTGAGAGCCTTTTTATAGGGCAGCAGGGCAGCAGCTAATAAGGCCACACCTGTAATCATTTACATATTTACAGAGTTTTGCAGCAATCCGACATTTCTATCTGGGTGCATTAATTTTTTTTTGTCAGCGAGTACAGAATCTTTGTTTTTGTTTACAAGCTAGCTAATGTTAGAATATCTCCTTGTTAAATAAAAATGCCTTGTAGGCAATCATCTAACGGGCAGTTTAGCCCATTATTTCATGCTAGCCAGTGCATAGTGACAATGAGGGGACCTGAAAAAGTCTGAAGCTCAGTCCTGTTGAACCTTTTTACACTTTGAGGCTGCTGTCAATCAGTCGCTTCTCTCTGTTTCTAACGTTACATGTGCTAGTCTCTCACCCGTCTGTCCATATTTATTACTCTCTCGCTGTGTCAGTCACTGTTAACTGCATCTGACATCACCGATCCGTCCACAATTAGAGGTGACATCGCTTTATTAATCCCTCTTGCCCTCTCACTATGTCTTTAGGTGAATGCCAGTCATTGCGGACTCCATCTGACATCACCGATCTGTCCATATTTAGCGGTGACATCACCGCCGCTCTTTACGACTCTGCCCGTGTAGGCGATGCCAATCTTCTCGTTTATCATCCTCTGTCACTCTCGCTCTCAACGCCAATGACATCTCTCCTTGCTGTCTGTCATCTCAGTGCTTTCCATCTAGCCTTTCTCGTGTATGATATCACCCCCGCCTCCACTTACTCAGGCACTTTATTTTATATATTAAGTGGCTCAGCCATTCAAATACCACAGCGTCCTTGACAAAAGGACAAACAGAAATTGTCCTACAGTTAAACGACCTACAGGTTTTGTCTACATTTCCATGTAGCAGACGTTTTCATCAAGAGTGACCTATGACTGATGTGCTATTTCAAGCTACAGTCCAGACAACTGTGAGTTAAGGGCCTTGCTCAAGGGCCCAACGCTTGGTGTTTTATTTGGTCAGTAGGTGTGTGTAGTATTTACAGAAAGCAACACTACTATCACTCAGATGGGACAGGCATCTAAAATGCCAGTCCACCACCCTAAGGATCTGAGGTTGAGTCCCAGTAGTTGGTTGTGTTGGTATAGGACAGCCTTGTTGGATTACACAGCCATTATTTGCTAACCGTTTATATTTTCTCTGCACAAACAATACTGGTTTCATTCCCGTTAGATTGGTATTAAATGAAATGCTGACTCACATTTTTGGCATTGTTTTGGTGAGGGCGTGTGAGCAGCATTTCAGCCTTTCCTGTGCCCTCATGATGGAGGGTGAAGGAGGCATCGCATGCTTTAGGAACGAAATCATCGTGTGCTACTTCCTGTCTGTAGACCAGAAAAGGGCAAAGCAGTAATACTGAGTGGGACACATGCTGCAGGAATGTGTGTGTGTGTGTGTGTGTGTGTGCGCGCACAGGTGAAGTCACGAAGGAATAGCGGGCGTGCTTGTGCCATGTGTGTATGCATTTATATATACACAATGTATCCATGTGTGTCTGCGCGAGTTCCTTAAATGGCAAACAAAATCAAAACTAAACGCAGTGTCTGTCAATATATATTTCATGTGATCTTGCATGTTGTAGTTATTCTGCAAATGTGTTTAAAACAAAGATCAAAACCAGAATCAAAAAAAGGAAACTCTCCAAAGTGATGGACATGTGGTGGAAACCTAAAGGCTTGGAAGCTAGTAGTTGACCTAGGGTTTGCTGTTTGCTTGTTGTTCTAATGTAGGTATTTATGTGCTTCTTTTAGAGTTTAACCGAATTAGCATGAAGGAACCAGTACCTATGGACCGTGAAATAAACCAAAAACAGAAACAGGACCGGTTAACCTTCTGCTAAACAAGGACTTTGTGAAGGCAACAACAGTGAACGCCGTTATGGTGGAAATTTGCAGAAAGCGCTTCATCTAGTGGTGAGATTCGGGAAGTGCAGACACCGTTTCTACAGTACAGTACGACAAATGAAGTTGCTATCAACGTTTTTCAAACTTTCTTCATATTTTAAACACATTTTATAGAATTTTGTTGTAATGTTATTTCATATATAGAGGCCAACATGAACCTGTACATTAGAATTATACTGTTGCGATGTTTTATTAGGTGTAACCATCAATATTTGCTCCTTTTCTCACACGTCCGTCTACTCTTCCTGCTGTCAGCATCCACATCCCTTTTCCCTCTTTACTCTGATTGCGCCACAATGAACACGAAAGAAACTATCAGTAAACAACTGGTATTTATTACCATAATGTTCAGGAATGGAATATTTAACCATTTGAACCGACTGGAAATTATTAGCTATATCAGGATCATTAAGTCATCTCTTAAGAAGTCATCTCTTCAAATTTCCAGCTGCTTCAATGTTTATTTTTCTCTGAGGCTGCCCAAAAATGGTGAATGTCACTGCCACCCTTCCTCTTGCTCATAATGACTCACAGTGAATGAAAGTTGACTTCATGTAAAAAAAACAACTTGCACTTTAATCCAACAAAAAAGAATAATGCTATTTATTATAAGCCAATACAGCTATACACAGGACATCATTCGAGTATGTAGCTAATAAATTTCAGCTACTACCGTTTACCACTTGTTATGCAAGCATCGCTAAAATGACTGACACTTTAATAAAGCAATAAGGCACGAGAGGCTGTGCATTATTGTGAATATATCACAGGAAAGAGGTGTTGTTAGGCCCGACGCGAAGCGGAGGGCCGTAACGCCTCTTTCCTGTGATATATTCACAATAATGCACTCCCTCGAGTGCCTTATTGCTTTTATACCACAGTTCGGTTATCGTTGATCATTTATTGTTAGATTTTAAAGATAAAAAGGACAGAAAAAAACGATTTTAAAAAACGTTTATCGCCCTTCCGCGAGGTAAAATAGTTCCATTCTATCGTTACCTCGCGGCATTAAAGTCTAGGAACAGAATTACCCATAACTGTTTATTATTCAGACAATAAACACAAATATATCGATTGGTAAGTTTTAATTTATTAAAGAGAAAGTTTATTTACATTCAATAAAATGGTTCGGGTTTATAAGGCAAGCTGTTACTAAGATCCACTGTTCTACCGACTGAAGCCAATCGGAGTGAGATCCCGGTGTTCTAACCAAAGTCTAGGATCCCGTTTGATTAGTGATTATAAATTTTTGTATGATGAAGCTCTTAATGTTAATCTGATCAGTCAGAAATGTAAGAGCAGAGTTACAGAGCATCAGCAGCTTTCTCTGGGTTAGAGCTGGACTTACAGATAACAAACCTGTCAGATCAATGAACGGCCCGATTAGCCGTGCATGGTGTTTAATGATAGATGCAGAGTTTAAGTCCAGCAAACGACGTCGCTTTCTGAGGGATGGGGCTGATTCAGGTCATTTTTTTGTTGATGGGACCAAAAACTGATCTTCAGTCTCGTTGCTCTTCAGTCGAGCTGTGAATCCATTAAGAGCGCGGGAGACGACTGATTTAAAGTACTGACTTCGTTTCGCTTTTTCCAGCGCTTCCAATCCTAAAGGTGATAAACCTTTGGCTCAGGTTGGTCATTAATAGCTTCATCTTCCAAATTCATATCGTTTTCAAAACCAATAGATTTTATAAAGTAATAACTTTCATTTCGGCAGTGTTTTATTCATTATAACTTGGCTGCTTTTTCTGGCCGGCGTCGGTGCCAGGTTACGTGTGTGCCGCGGATTAATACTTATAGAGCGTCGGTCACAGTGCCCGTTATCGTCAATAATGTAACGGCGGAAGACGTCTCTCAGATTGCGGGTCGGAACTAACTGTGGTATAATGGGATTTATTAGTGGGTTTTCTAATAAATATAACGTCAAGACATTAACGTTGTGAACGCCGAATAACCCCGTGACTGTCGTTGGTCGCCTCTTGAACGTGTGGCTAATTCACTTGCCACTTAACTTAGCAACCAGAGTTAGCGTTAATGATGATTGATTAGCACTCCCAAATCGGCCCGTTATAACAAAAAAAATACTTGATTTTGCTTAAAACATATTTCCTCAGTTACAGTCCAGCTCCTAATGACATACTGACGTTACTTTTTCAGGTAGGTTACGTCAGAGCTGTTATAAAGACATGAAGTGCTTGTGTTTACAACAATGTGTCACAAAAACTTATGGATCCTAACATTACGAGCTAATGAGTGAACTGTGTTTGTTTATATTTCTTACGTAAGTATATTGGGGGACATTTTTAGCATTTTTGAGCAGGGTGTGTCTTTTTAAGGGGTTGTTTTCAGTGAATTTCTCATTTCTATTCATTTTAGTTTTAGTACTCGACACGCAATAAAGGAAAATTAGTATATCCCATTAAAATGTACTGTGAATTTTTATATTAAATCTGTGAATTGCTGGACAGTTTTAGTGTGAATTTTCAGTTCACAGTTGTACTATGAATTTCTAATGGTGATTTGGCCACTTCATGGTTCTACTGTCAAATTTCACAAACATTTTTTTCCAAGGATTGTTTAAAGAATAGCTATAATCAGGTTTATTAGTGCCTCTCTGTTTGCTTTGTTTGCTAACAAACAAATCTTGTTTTTTGATGCTTTTTATTTTCGGTGCGCACGTTAGACGTATTACCTCTTACGACCACTAGAGGGAGACAGTGACAATTTGTTTCTACTGACTGCATAAGTGTTGAACTCTACATCAATCTTAATATATTCAGTCCCACTGTACTACTCGGACAGCTTATTAACTCATAACTCATTAACGTATTAATTGTTACAGGGCGCCAGTACATTAAATACGTTACATTACTTCGTTACAGGATTACTTAATGCAATACTTTTTACACTGCAGTTTAAATTACTGTAATTACATTATGGTTACTGATTAATAAAGACAAATTACTTGTGTTAATCACGATTCTGAGCGAAAAATACAATATTAAGTATTCCCAAAGCGCTTACGTTACACCAAAGTGTTGCTTGTGAATCGTTTGAACCAATCGACTCGTTTCAAAACAGCATCTTAGCGACATCTGGTGGCCAGATTTGTGCAACTGTCTCGGAGATCAACTCCATACAAAAACCTCCCCAGGAGTTGTCGACCAACAAAGATCACTCCAAGGGCAAGGCATGTAATAGTTGGCGAGGTCACAAAGGACCCCAGGGTAACTTCTAAGCAACTGAGGGCCTCTCTCACATTGGCTAATGTTAATGTTCATGAGTCCACCTTCAGAAGAACACTGAACAGGAATGGTGTGCATGGCAGGGTTGCAAGCAGAAAGCCACTGCTCTCCAAAAAGAACATTGCTGCTCGTGTTCCTCTCAAGCTTAGAACTATATGTTCACAATATTTATATGTAAACATCATCCACATGTACACACTGACACTCCATCTTGGTTAACGAATGATTATGGGGACGTTCTGTTGACATGATGTTGACTGTAGGTTATTGATGCTGCATCTACACCTAAACAGAGAACGAACCTTAAACCCAGGAGCCGAAAGCATGACTCTAGGCTCTTTTTTTTTTTTTTTTAAATAAAAGTTACAGTTTTTGTAAACAAGCCACTGAAGTTTTGGGTGACCAGCAAATATATCTGACATTCTTATCATTCAGGGGACATATTTTCCACACAAGTATGATATACCTGATCTCTCTCTCTCTCTCTCTCTCTCTCTCTCTCTCTCTCTCTCTGTCTCAAACACACACACGGAAACTTTAATGCTCTTATGGATTAGTGCTGACAGTCTTTGAAGGTCACCGATGATTTGTATGTGTGTGTATTTCCAGAGTTCCTCGATGTTAACTTAGCATAATGTTCTTAGAATAGTGAAGGCTCTCATGTGGGGATGAACTACAAACACATTCTCACTCTCACACACACTTTGTATTTCACCACGCATTTGGACGGGACTCCTGTCCAGGGTTTTAAGGCAGACCTGGGTCCTGGCAGCGGTGGTCCACTGGTGAAGCTTGCATTCTGTACTCAGAATAGTGAGCGTGCACCTGTGTGGAAGAATTTGAGCTCAATCTACACTCACACATACACACAGAGTATAAAGTATTGTTTCTGAAATTAAGGGTTCCCTAAGATACTCTGTGTCATGTAGAGACGCTCTTTATTTATTCAATAATTTCAGCCACACCAGTTTCTAAGACAGAAAAGAAAACGTTTTACCAAGTGTGGTGTGGAAGAACTTGCCAGGGCTTTACCTCTGCCCTACATTTCAATCCTGTAAGCGCTCAGAAACCTAAGCCCTGTAAAATACTCTTCAGTCCAGGAATGGCATGATCAAATATCAACACACAGCCGACATCCACTGTCAGCAAAGCACAGCACTGCACCGAGGTGTCTCTTTAGAGAGGAACGCCGTCTCAGCGAAGATTTATGGAACATCCTATTGTACCAAGTCCAAGATCTCACACACTCCTACATTCCTTTATGTTCCCTTTATGAGTTATATCAAAATAATATAGGAACTTTGAGTATAATGGCACAAATCAGGAACCAGTCCTATATAGGGCACATACACACAAAAACACTCACTTCCTCGTGGACAACCTAACGCATGTCATAACGCACAGGGAGAACATGCAAACTTCACAAATGCAGTAACCAGGCCAGGACTTTAACCCCGTGTCTCTGGAGCTGTGAGGTGAGAGCACAAACCGCTGTGCGTCCGTGTCGCCCTGGACCAGAGCTCTTCATGAACAAGAGCACGTAGTATTATGTGTTGCTGATTTTTGCATATTGATCCAAGCCGTGTTTACCCCCTTTTTAACCCTTTATCCTGGTCAGGGTCGCAGGAGCGGCTTTGACTAGCGGTACACACAAACGTTTGTCAGTAACACACAAAGAAATCTTTTAAAAGTTACACTGATTGTGAGACTTTGATCCACATTTAGTTAAAAACTGTCAAGATCTAACTACTCACCATGTGGCCTTGGGCCACAGGAGCAGTCTCACTTACAAGCAGCATTTATGTCATTTAGCAGACGCCCATATCCATACGGACTTACAACTGGTACAGTCTTACAATCCAAGCAATTGTGGGTTAAGGGGCTTGCTCAAGGACCCAACAGTGGCAGCTTGGCAGAGGTGGGATTTGAACCCTGGACCTTCTGATCTGAAATGCAGGGGTGTGGCTGAAATAAGGGTCTGCCTATGGATTCAAATTCTTTGTGTAGCAGTGACAGGAAAACAGCAATTTGTATTAGTTTTTCAAATTAAAACTTAAGTATTATTGTCACATGATAACAGGAAGCCTATTAATGTTGATTTTGTAGGCCTATATATTTAGTTTTTTCTCATCTCATTTAACTCATTTATTAAAACCGTGGGTTTGTGTAGATCACAACATAATCCTTTGTAAGTATAGGATAAAGTCTGATCATTGTTTTTAAGTATTGCAGCTTATATCCACTAACTTGTTAAGGTTAGATGTTAGGACTGTGTGAAACGTGTGTAAAAAGTCAGCGCGACGTCATGAAAAGTGATAACGTCAAACAACAAAGGTTATCTTTTATAAAGTAAGAGCTCGTGTGAAACAGGGCCAGGGGTGTGTTATATAACTTCGGTTTTATTGCAAGCTGTGACACAGATTTTGGGAAACCGCAAACAAACTCGGTTGAACTCGGTGCTTTACTGCTGGATTCAGATCAGGGATGAAAAGGCTTCATGCGCCCATGGGGCAAGTGTGTGTTTGTGGTTTATATCAAGTTTATACGTCATTAAGAGAAAGATCTTATGTTGTTTACCTTATTTGGACATTTTGCTGGTTCTCCTAAGGAAAATCGCCTTTGTTTATGTTGAAACACTTTTGGTTACTGAGGGTATCCAGCTACAGTCCTTATAGTGAGTCCTCATAGTGATTGTTAGACAAATATGTGTGTGTGTGTGTGTGTGTGTGTGTGTGTTAGTAAACCGGAGGGCACCGCATTCCTGCGGCATCGACTCGAGTTGCGCATTTCCTGAATCAATATTACACTCTTTCATAACAAATACCTGCAAACATTATATATCGTATTTGTAGACAGACAGATAGAGAGAGGAGTGCCAGACAGATGACATGACAACAACATTGTTTGTTTTTGTAACGATTTATCTTCTTACTATTGATTTTATGTGTTGGGTTGATGGATGCGTTCACCTTTAATGCTAGACTTTTAAAGGTTTTCTTAATCGACATCATTATAGGCCTAGAGGGGGCTTTTGATCTGAGCTACACATAAACCTACAGGAATATAGTATTAGTATACAGATTATAATACGTCATCTTTCGATGTGGCAACAACAGCAACAAAAATGCATGTCCTGGTACTCCCTGTTCTACAACTTACAATATTTCGACTTTATCATGGGACTCTGATAATAAACATAAAAGCTATACGTAGTATACACAGTACGATACTCTCTAGCACTCGGATGAGGAAGTCGGCAGTGTGTGACGTAGGGAGCTGAGAGTGATGAGCGCTGGGAAATGTAGTGAGGAAAAGCAGCATTTTTCAATTCAATACATTCCACAATCAATTACATGTGAATGTGACTCAGGACTGTGGTAGCCTAGTGGTTAAGGTACACCCTGCATTTCAGATCAGAAGGTCCAGGGTTCAAATCCCACCTCTGCCAAGCTGCCACTGCTGGGTCCTTGAGCAAGGCCCTTAACCCACAATTGCTTGGATTGTAAGACTGTATCAATTGTAAGTCGCTCTGGATAAGGGCGTCTGCTAAATGATGTAAATGAAATACTTTATTTTAAAAGTAAGTTTTATGTTAAGGATGTTGCCCAACTGTAGTGTAATGTACAGTAACTGTTTAAAGCATGTTTTAGATTGATGGATTTGTCAGAACATATCCCCATCATAAACCAGGAACTAGCTGTAATAGATTTATATAGGAATACTATTCACTTGAAGTGTTGAATGTGTAGTTTCTACCACTAGAGGCGCTGTGGACCACATGATAAAGAGTTTACTTAAAAATATGAGGTAAGGAAAAAGAACGAAACTTTGATAGAAGTATTTATTTTAAAACATACTGTATTTACAGGTGACTGTCCAGGCAAAAACAGGTTCCTATTTGCATACTCTTTCTTACCAGCATCAAACGCGTGAAGCAGATTTATGCAATTATTTCACAGAAACATCTACAATTTTTTCACAATAACATTTCAATAATGATCAATGTTTATTTAATAAGCATCCCTTTATGGTACGGTTTGACCCTTCAATATGAAGGACACGTCTCAGTGTGTTTCTCTCAATGTGAAATTAAAATGTTATTAAACAGAACATTTTTGTCTGAAATATCGCAGCTTAAGTTAAAGTCCGGCCCAGCAACTTGAACGTTCAGGGCACATTAAAGGCACAGCGTACAAGTCTTGCTCGGTCAGATCAAAAAAACAAAATGATCGTTTCTACAACGTGTTGCTATCAGCAGGGGGCGCCAACATCGAGGTTCATCCAGTGCTTCCACTCAGCAGAAAGTCTTGCACACTTTTTCTGGGCACCGATTTGTGGAAACGAATCATTTCCCTTGTTGACCTTCTCGCCTCGCGTGGGCACGAGGGCATAATTTTTGCCTTCATTATTGTCCCAGTACATCCGCCCCCCGGCGGCGTAGTTCACGCAAAACTCCACTCCGTTCTGAGGCGGCACGAAGCCAGGGATCTCCGTGACGAAGGAGAACGTGTCGGTGTCTTTGCGTCCGTACACGTCGTTCATGTAGGCGCACTCGACCTCGCGGTGGCTCGACCACGAATCATAAGTGATCCGGACGCATACGGACTTCTCGAACGCCAGGTTTAGCACCTTGACTGTTCCCGTCAGGGTCCGCCCCTGCAGCACGCAGCTCTCCAGGCACACCGAATTCTTCATCAGCCGGTCCCGGAAGTTGACATAGTTAGCTGAGGGCTGCTGGAAGTCCAGGATTCTGGTTTGCGCTTCGTTCACGGCGCCTTCCAGCTTCGGGAGGTTGAACTGTAGCGGCGATTCGGACCTGCGGCTCTGGTTGTCGGAGGAGGGGCAGAACACACGGACGGCGGTCAGCGACATGCCTTTGGAGTCGGCGAACACCACCTTCTTCTTGGCCCTGCTTTCCAGACCCCGCCAGACGTGGCATGGTGGATTCGGCTTTGGGTTCACGTTTTGTGAATTATTTCTGGTGTTGATGCAGGGGCGCAGAGGTTTGCAACAGACGTTCACCAGGTTCCTCGCCCTGTAGTCTTCATAGGAGCTCAGGAAGCTGTGCAGAGGAGGAGAGTGCGCAATGTAGAGCTGCACTGCCATGTCCACAGGCATGGTCAGACCCAGATTTGGCTGAAGACACAACCTGCAAAATGATGAACGGTTTTAGCTCTAAACATCAAACTTTTATGGAAACTAAAAAACATAAATAATTATATGCAAACTCCTTTTTAAAACATGATTCATTCACCAACTCCTGAATTAAATGTGCTTTTAATCACCATTACACTTACAGGGATACCTGTAACTTCAGGACCGATTAGATCAACAGTTTAACGCAGTAAGAAACTACAACACATTTGTCTGGCTTAATAAAACGTCTAAATCATAAATTAAAAAGCTTTCCTACCTTGCAGAGCTCACTGAGTAGCAATAAAGCTCATTCCTTGTCTTTAACACCCACTAGATCAAGCACAGTCTCGAACAAACACGCTTGCCCACGCTGCCTGTTCTTTTTATATCGCATGGCCTTTCCGCTAATTAATTTTGCATATTCAAACACAAAGGACCAATAGAAAACTTTGCGCATAACTCTGCTCTGCCAATCAGCTCACAAAGGGGGAATCGACACACAATTAAAACCAGTTGCTGCCTTTCTCTTAAAGCTCGCGCCCGTTTTTTGCATATTCCAGAAATCTGACCAATTGAACTGGAAACTGACCAATCATTATTAGTAGGAACCCATTATTAGTAGAGTCCAGAGTTTAAATAAAGGTACAGCATGCTTAAAAGAGGGTGTGTAAAATATAGTTTATATAGTATATAGATATATAGATATATTATAGTATATAATATATATATATATATATATATTACACACTCCTCTTTTAAGCATGCTGACTTTATTTAAACTCTGGACTCTACTATATATAAGATATACACACCCTATATTTAAGATGCGGGTACGTTTATATATAAAACTCTGGACTTTACTAATATAGAGAAGGACATAATATATATGTATAGTATACTGTGTCCTTTATATAAAAATATATATATGATATAGTTATATATATATATAATATCTATATATATTACTGGGACTTCTCAAAAAAAAATAGGATAGGGATAGAGGTAATTCTTTTCCGTAATGTAATGATAAAAATTTAACTTTCATACATTTTAGATTCATTGCACACCAACTGAAATATTTCTCAAGTCCTTTTATTGTTTTAATACTGATGATTTTGGCATACCAGCTCATGAAAAACCCAAAAATCTCACAAAAATTAGCATATCATGAAAAGGTTCTCTAAACGAGCTATTAACCTAATCATCTGAAATCAACGAATTAACTCTAAACACCTGCAAAAGATTCCTGAGGCTTTTGAAAACTCCCAGCCTGGTTCATTACTCAAAACCGCAATCATGGGTAAGACTGCCGACCTGACTGCTGTCCAGAAGGCCATCATAGAACACTCTTCAAGCAAGAGGGTAAGTACAGAAAGACATTTCTGAACGAATAGGCTGTTCCCAGAGTGCTGTATCAAGGCACCTCAGTGGGAAGTCTGTGGGAAGGAAACCGTGTGGCAGAAAACGCTGCACAACGAGAAGAGGTGACCGGACCCTGAGGAGGATTGTGGAGAGAAGAAGGAAGGGAAGGGGGCCGATTCCAGAGCCACCGTGCACAGGCAGTGATGCAGGAAGAAATGGGCTACAGGTGCCGCATTCCCCGGGTCAAGCCAACTTTTAGCCACTTTTGGAACCAGAACGGCGGCAGGCAGAAGCGCCTGACCGGGCTACAGAGAAGTAGCACTGGACTGTGGCTCAGTGGTCCAAAGTACTTTTTTCAGATGAAAGCAAATTTGCATGTCATTGTTTTCGGAAATCAAGGTGCCAGAGTCTGGAGGAAGACTGGGGAGAAGGAAATGCCCAAAATGTCTGAAGTCCAGTGTCAAGTACGTACCACAGTCAGTGATGGTCTGGGGTGCCATGTCAGCTGCTGGTGTTGGTTCAACTGTGTTTTATCAAGGGCAAGGGTCAATGCATCTAGCTATCAGGAGATTTTGGAGCACTTCATGCTTCCATCTGCTGAAGAGCTTTATGGCGATGAAGAGTTCATTTTTTCAGCACGAACTCCTGGCACCTGCTCACAGTGCCAAAACCACTGCATAACTGGTACAATGGTTTACTGACCATGGTATTACTGTGCTCAATTGGCCTGCCAAACTCTTCCTGACCTGAACCCGATAGAGAATCTGTGGGATATTGTGAAAGAGGAAGTTGAGAGACGCAAGACCCAACACATGAGCTTGTTAGGCCGCTATCGAAGCATCCCTGGGCCTCCATAACACACCTCAGCAGTGCCACAGGCTGATTGCCTCCATGCCACGCCGCATTGAATCAGTCATTTCTGGCAAAGGATCCCGACCAAGTATTGAGTGCATAAATGAACATAATAATCTGAGGGTTGACTTTTTTTTTGTATTAAAAAAACACTTTTCTTTATTGGTCGGATCGGTGAAATATGCTAATTTTGTGAGATGCCAAAATCATCAGTATTTAAAACAATAAAAGACTTGAAATATTTTCAGTTTGGTTGAACAATGAATCTTCTAAAATATATGAAAGTTTAATTTTTTCATTACATTACGGAAAAGAATTAACTCTATCACAATATGCTAATTTTTTGAGAAGGACCAGTACATATATATATATACATATATATATAAATATGTTAGCTGTGGTGATTTTTTAATATGAGGCACTTCAAGATGATTTTCAAAAAAAAGCAAAGCATCCGGTTTTAACCTTGCGGAACCTGCCCAGGGTTACTTATGAATCCGGGTTGGCATGTTGGTGTGCCAGCCCTTTACGCCGCTGTGCCAGCTGAGTGCCCATCTTTATTTTGATGTTGTTTCTGTTGTTCTTATTTTAGCTATTTTAGTTAAATGCAGCTACTGTTAAACAGCCAACGGCCAATATTCTACAACTTGTGTGAAAATAGTATAATACAGTAAGCAACTTAGCATTGAAGATATAAGCTTATTCAAACTGATATCTTTCATTTGTAGTCAATTAAAAACATATAGATAGCACAACAGCCAGAGGAAACAGAGAAACATTTGGCTCTCTTACAGCAATCAGCCTGTTTTTTCAGTCTTTCAGTTATTTAGAGATTTATATGTCTTTTTAAAATATATCAGTTTGCAAGCCACTTATTTGCATATTCAACGACCTTCAGAAGTGAGAACATTCATTCCCTTTTTTTGTGGTGATAATACAGTACTATAGGTGATCTTGTGTTTTTGTCAACAGACATTTTATTTACTTTAATATATTTTAGTTTTTGTTTTAGCGATTGTGGTGCAGCCCTTTCATATGCTAGCTTGTGTTTTCTGGGATAGGCGCCAGATCCTCCCAACCTCGACCAGATAAAAGCAGTGTTTAAAAAAGTGAATGATATTAATTCATGTCTATCCATTCAGGTCAGTCCTAACTACCTCTACCGATCGAAGCAAAGCAAAATCTGGTTGTATGTTTTTATACAACCCTGTAACCATATGTACCTGTGTTTTTATCTCTGCCCTGTCTGTATTTAGTGTTCTCAGTTAATAATTACCCCAAGCAGTCTAAATTAGACTCTTACCATCTGGCTACACAAGCTCATCTAAACATTGCTGGCCCACATGTTAGAATTAGCGTTGCTCAACATGGGCCAAAGTACATTTGTGTGTATTGACTTAAAGCAAGGTTGAAATCAAAATATAGGCCATCAACCCCAAACCTGCTTGTATACACGTTTAGGGATTTCTCTCACAAATGTTCGAGTTTTAGAGGTGCGAGATGTTTTATTGGCACAGCAAACCGTGGTACGTTGGTTCTACCAAAGCTCTGGTTCCATCCAAGTTGTTAACATGACTCAAGAATTTGTCACAGTTTTGGAGATATGTGAAAGGGAAACTTTGTCCATTGATTATCCAGTATTCATTGTATTATTTGTTGGATTTTTGGACTATTGCTTCTAGATACACATTGCACTTGATATGTCAACATTGTTTGGGGTTTGTCCTAAAGTCCAATCGTTTGGCTCAGGGTTCATGATTATTTACTTGAAGACCTGCTGTTTTCGCTCTGACACCCTTTCAATCTCAGACTGGAGTCATGCCAGGATCAGCACAGAAACACAATCCATTTTGAGGGTGGAATTTGTGAGCAAACACTACTGTGGCAGGGGTGCACAAATCCATTACTTAATTAAACGTGCTAATGCTCATCATCATCACTGCTGTAGTGTCATTTCATTATTTTTTAACTCAAAGCATTATTACCACTATTACTACATTAGATCCAGTAATAGAAACCCACTCGCCAGGTTTTGTTCATCATGAAAGTCTAGATATGAAGGTGTGATTGCAGTGTGTGTGTGTGGGCACACTGACCCTCAGACAGGTCCGGACAGGGACGCACTGTGCTGCCAGTGTTCAGCACTCTGTGTCTCCTCTATCTGATATGGTATCAGTTACTGTTAAAAACAGATGTCGATACGTATGTTTCAATTCAGGCTGCTTATAACTGAACATGCAGTGATGCAACGTTTCATCAGCAAATCCTAATGATTTACTATGTTCAGTTCTAAATATAAACGCGCTTCCTCAAGGAAATGCTGTACTGACTGAGATGATGGGACAGGCAGACAGAAAGAAAAGGTTGAAAATGTATAAGTTATGAAAAACAAGCCAATTTTGCATCTGAGGAAGGAAGACAGAAAAAAGAGAGAAAGAAGGTCAAAGAAACAGACAAACAAAGTTCTCGGTTGTTCAAAGGATATATGCATGAAAATTAAAATAAAAAATATAAATTCAAGCATGCAAGGAAAGCTTTTACATGATACCAGTTTAAATGATGAACCAGTTATTTAAAAAAAATGAAAATGTGCATAAAGCTAAAGAAGGCTACAACAAAAAGATAAAGGTGAAAAAGAGGTATATACAATTCAACAAAGAAAGTAAGAATGAAGGTAGAAATAAAACAAGGAAGAAGTAAAAGAGGAGAATGCTCTCAGTTGGCACAAATGATAAATACATCAAAAATTTAAAAGAAATAGATAGAAATTCAAGCATGCCAAGATCGCATTTACAGGATAAACCAATGTTATAAAAAAATATGTGCTTGAAGGCAGCAAGAAAACAAGAATAAATAATACAAATAACTAATAAAAAGAAACTAGGAATATTAGGACTGTGGATAGCGTAGCGGTTTAAAGGTACTGGACTCTGGACCAGAAGGGCCAGGGTTCAAATCCCACATCTGCCAAGCTGCCACTGTTGGGTCCGTGAGCAAGGCCCTTAACCCACAATTGCTTGGATGGGATTATTTGATTGTACCAATTGTAAGTTGCTCTGGATAAGGGTTGTCCTGCTAAATGCCTGTAAATGTAAATGTAAGAAACACAACAAAAGGAAGGTAGAGAAATAAAAGGAAAGTAAAGAACTATCTCTAAGAGTTTTTAAAAGAAGTAATGTAGGAAAAAAGAAAGAATTAAAATAAAAAACGAAAAAAAGAAAGATAAAGAAATGATAGGGAAACCTGTTGAACCTTAAAAGAAAGAGAAACAAAGAATGAAAACAAAGGAGAAATAAATAATAAGAATGACATGAAACTTAAAGGAGGTTATACAGTTGAAAACTGAAAGGGAAATAGAAAGAACGCAAAACAAGAATGATAGCAAGAAAGATCTTAAATGTTTCAAGGGTATATATGATTGAAAATTAAAGAAAAAGGAGTATGGCAGAAAGGACTCTTAAAACAAGTTTAAAAGCTAAGAAAAGTGCAGATTCCATACAGGAAAAAATAAATGTGTGGATGGATTAAGAGAAATCAGGAGCCTAAGATAATGCATACAAAAAAAAGCAATGATACAGGAAAACAGAAATAAAGAAAGAAAAATAAAACAAATCTAAGAAGAAGAAAGCGTTTCTTTAAAAACTGGCTTTTATTAAAATGAAACTTTAATGATAATAGACAAACAGAATGAAAGAAAAAAGAAAGAAAAGCAAAAAAGCGGAAAAGCAAAAAAAAGAAGCAGTTAATAAAAGGAAGGAAGAAAAAGACGTAATAAGAGTAAAGTAATAATAAAACTAAAAATAAAACCTGCACCTGCTTCTCACTCTTCGTAGTTAGTAATGTCATCCAGAGTGCTTGATTGGCTTTCGGTTCTTGAATGGTTCATAAAAAAAAGCTCTTGTGTATCAGAGTAACACAAAGTGGGGCACCTGAATGACGTGGTTAACTGGATGATGAATCCTGATGATGGACGACTCATCAACCACTTCGCTTCCGCTAATGACCCTATGCATCTGTGATTAAGAGCATTGTGCTGCATTTAGCTATCAATAGTAAACTAATGTGGCAGGTCCACTATAATGCTAACAAGCTTGATATGACAAGCAAATATATATATATATATATATATATATATATATATATATATATATATATATATATATATATATATATTTTTTTTTTTTTTGCTTGTCATATCAAGCTTGTTTGCTGTTATTAGAGCACACAGAAACAGACTGTATCAGGAGTTTGTTTTTGCTTTATATTTCTCCTTCCAACTTTAGTGCTTCATTTTTCCAAAATGCTTCATGTGCAAATGCTTTCCTTTAGAAGTTCAACAAAGCATCACCATACCAATGGTGCCCCAATGTTTTCATAAGGAAAAAGACAGAAAAAAAAAACTGTTAGAAAGGAAGAAAGTAAGAGGCAGAAAAACAAAGAAAAAAGTAAGACATAAAACTGAAAGAAAGAACTGGCCTAAAAACGTAACACAAACAAAGAAACAGGCAGAACAACAAAATACAAAAAGCAAGAGAGAAAGATGCAAAGCAAAAGAAGGAATAAATAAATAAAAGCAAGAACTAGACAAATAAGAAAGTTTCACTAAGTTTTAAAGATGGACTTAATGCCATAAAAATGGCACACATCGTGTAGCAGCCACCAGTGCTAACATGCTAACTGTGTAATGGAAATGTTAGCAGAATGGACTGAGACATACTTAGCATGACTAAACAGATTGTGTGCATCTGTTAAATACCCTCAGTAAGTGCAGTGTAAGATAAAATACCGGGTGCTCATGGTTTTTTTTTAGATTGTTGGCATGGTTTTTAAAAACTGGACCATTATACAGCTCTCTGATTGGCTGAAGGTGTTTGTGTATGGCAAGGTCACGTTTATACAACAAAGTTAAAAAGATCTGACACTTTAATTTTTTTTTAAGAAAGAAAGACAAATTTGTGTGTGTGTGTGCACGTTGGGGGGATTTAGGCAGGTCCTGTTATGCAACACTTTGTCCTTGGTGTGTGTTGAAAGCCGTGTGAAATGATAGGTTTCTGGCACCGACTCCAGCGAAAATCTATCAGCGCACCTTCATTCACATTCACACATACACGCTGCACCGATGCTAAAAGCTAACGATGCATAGTCGGAACAACTCATAAGCTTTCACCGCTGAACACAGGCTGTTTTCTAAAATAGTATCAGCTAATATTATAGACTCTGTATAGAAATAGCCTTTCATGTACTCGCAGGGTGACAAAATCCTCAGAACAGCACACAGTTTGGTCTAAAATGAAAACCTCACAATGAGTCACGTATACAGAATTATTGTAAGTGTGTACATCTTTAATAAACCTCATATTTTCGACAAAAGTCATTTTTAAACTGTTCCAGAAAAGGTTATGAACTATATAGCGTTTTTCAAACAGCTCTAAGGCATCCCAATTGCTAGCATGATCAGTATGACCGTTAGCATGAGTATATATGTGAAAACGGTCAAGTTAGGGACCTTTTCTTGAGAAACTACAGGTAGAGGGTTCTGATTCTAGAACTAATACACTGAAAGCTACAACGTTTAGTAAAGTATCTATAAATTTGGAGCAATTTTAGCACGTTCATACTACGCTGTACTGTTAAACTATACTAGCGCTAATAATGCTAATTCTGTCATATAAACTACATGAACGGGATATTACTCTACAATTTATCACTTATTAAACACCCTATGCTTTTACCAGGGCAAATGATCAGATCGTAATTGTCAGTCAGTGTGTAGTGGTGTGAGTTTAGCAGCAGGTGGCTCTGTAGCCCTGACCAACAACAATCACTGCATCTACATATGATGCGGTATATTTTAGTTAGGCGGGAAGAAACAACTAGACAGATATATAGTGGCAGGCAGAAGGAATGAAAAGAGAAAGTACGAAAGGAAGGAGATTAAAAACGAAACAGAGAAAGAAAGCTAAGAGAGAGAGAGAGAGAGAGAGAGAGAGAGAGAGAGACAGAGAGATGCTATAAAGGATGTAACATATGGGTAAAGAAACACACACAAAGAAAGGAAGGAGGAAAGGAAATCAACGAATAAACAGAGATATAAAGAAAGAGAGAAAGAAAGAAACAAGCTGAAAGAAAAGGGATTAAGTAGACAGAAACTAACATTAAGACAGTAAGATACAAACAAAGAAACACACAGACAGACAAAGAAAGAAAGAAAGAGAATACGGAAGGAAGAAGAAAAGAATGAGCAAAAAAAAGAAAAAGAAACACAGAAAGAAATAGGTAGAAAGAAAGAAAGCTACAGGCAGAAAGAATGACAAGCGAAAGAAAGGAAACAAGCAAGCTAGGAAAAAAGCCAACGAACAAAGAGAGAAAGAGAAGAGGGAAACCACGAAAGAAAGAAAGAAGCTCAAAGAAAGATGAAGGAAGGAAGGAAGGAAAAAGAATGAAACAAACGTAAAGAACAAAAAGGAAAGAAACAGAAAGGAAGAAAGTACCACATAAACAAAGAAAAGGAAGCAAAGAAAAAACGAAACAGAAAGCAAGAGAGCATAGCAAAGCAAATGAAAATAGAAGGAAAGAAATAAAAAAAGAACGAAAGAAATAAAGGAAAGGAAAAATAAGAAAGAAAGACTGAGTGACAGAAAGAGAAAATAAATCGTTGCAAGAAGGGCACTGACAACAACACAGCACTCATCTTTGTAATAAGGATCATTACGATGGTAATAATACAGTAAGAGCATTCCTTAGATTTGTGTGTGTGTGTGTGTGTGTGTGTGTGTGTGTGTGTGTTCTTAACACCTCTAGTTTCTCCAGTGCAGTAATTATTTTCAATATGAACCATTATAGTATTGATTTTTAACATTGTTGTTAGAATCAGTTGTAATTGACTTACTGTAATTGTTCAGTATAGGTCCCAGTTATCTGTGTGTGTGTGTGTGTGTGTGTGTGTGTGTGAGTGTGTGTGAGTGAGACAGTATTGACAGACAACATTGATCCCCTGATGGGAAAGCTGTGTCAATAACACACACACACACACACACACACACACACACACACACACACACACACACACACACACACACACACTCACACACACACACATACTGATAACTGGGACTTACGTCACCTTCCAGCAGGTTATGGAGGTTAACTGTGTGTGAAATAGTTTTTCGATGTGTCCATTGTTATTTATTCTGAGCACAGATGCAGGAGGATTTGGATGTCTGAGGGAGGGGAAGCCGACTGAGGGATCGTTCCCCAGCACAGCAACAGCGACCCCTGCCCAGCCATGTGATAATGGACTGCCGTCCCGTCTAGGACTTCCATGGCCAGGAAAGTGTAAAAACAAAAAAGCTACATGGTCCAAGTGTGTCTGTATTATAAAAATGAAACAAATCCTTTTTCTTTATTGATGTGTTTAAGGTTTTATTATATAATATTAGCACCAGATCGTTACAAACATCCAAAAAACCATCAACCCTCTTAGATGTTTCTTGGTTAAAAATCCGAAAATATGAGCCACAGGACAGTGATTGTGAGCAAAACACTTCATCATATGCTGTTCTAATAACATAGTATGAGCTTTGAAGCACAGTAGCATTACAGCTGGCTCGTCCCTCATACGACTTCCTACGTTTCTACTTTAGCTTAATGCTATAGAAATGCTAGGTACCTTTATTTATATACCTGTATCGATGCCAAGTTCATATTAGTAGCCTTTTTAAGCAAGACGCTAGGTGACTGATTAGCAGTGTTGTGCCTGAACGAGTTCAAAAGAACGCGTTCATTGAACACGCTCATTTTTACGTGAACGTTGAACTGAACGCAACACATTTGTTAATAAAGAACTTGAACGTGAATTAGTTCACATTATGTGTCATGAACGGCAGACATCACTGTAAATGAACGTTGGAATTTGTTTTCCATTGAAAACTGAGTGACATCTGTTTTCTCTTTTGAAAACGCAACGAGTAAAGTTCCTCCCTCCTGTATTCTCGCTGGTGCCGCTTAAATCATGTATCACCAGACAGAAATGGTTTTGACATTGTGTGCGCAATGCATTGTGGGCAACGTAGTGTCCGGCTGAGAATAGTTAACATACTGGCTAGTTAATAACATACTGGCTTCCGCACGACGTTACGAATTTGCAGCAGTTATGAATTGCAGCAGAGCGGGGTAGCCATAGCAACGCCGCGTACACAATTGCAGTGTCATGAGCAAATGTCTACAATGAGCAGTTTCAAAGAACGTACAGTGATTTCTAGCTTGTAGTGTGAAAAAAAGTATTTATTTGAATATCTCACGAAAAAAGTAAAATGAACTGAACTTTAAACTAGTTCAGAATTAAAATTGTGAACTTTGAACGTGAACTGTTCACTTTGAGCATGTATGAACTGAACTTGAACTAGTTCAGAAAAGCTGTGAACTGGCACAACACTACTGATTAGCCGTTAGCTTATGAGATGGCACAAACAACTTTAGCCAATCCTGTCGAAGGGCCTTTTCATGCTAAAAAACACGTAAGTTCTAGCTAAATGTTACAGAGAGCAAACTTTACATTTTTAAATATACTACTTTGTAATGAAGTCTTATCTAAATTTGCCTGCTAATGCAGAATACGAAAACAAATGTAGCCTTTTTTAGGTTTTAGGAGGGGTTTTCAATAGGCATATCAACGTGAGAGAATGAAAAGCTTATTTTTATTTTAAAAATGCTAATAGCGGTTGTGAATTAATGAATAGAATTAATGGTAAGTTTATGTGTCTGTTTTTTCTGTGTAAAATTGAGGTTTGTTTAAAATGACATTTTACAACACATTTTGTACAGGAAAAACATTTTGGATCATACAAAACTCTTCTACATTAAAACAAACTAAAAACAAACAGGAACATTAATCGTTATGTATTTTAAAGATATAATGAGAAATGACGTTAAAAAAATAGAGCGTCACGAAATGAGATTCTCAAAATGACTGTCAATTTCCGCAAAAATGTTAGTCGTATCGCTTCCATTTTGCATTTAACTGAATTTTTAGAATATTTTAATTATTTTCTTTTCGTGAACGTCACTAGAGAGTGAATTTACTGCTTTTCTCCAGACAGAATCTTCTCTAATAAGTCGCAGAGCGGATACCACGAGTCTCCGCAGTAACTCCCCTTCATGCCTTCGTCCGCCATCATCATTTCCCCGTCGGTTTTCGCCTTCTTCTTGTCTTTAATCATCTTCATGTGAGCCGATGGTGGCGCTGTTCTGCACAGTCGGACCTTCAGCACTTTTCCTCCCTCGCAGGCGTTCTCGCGCTTCTTCAGCTTCCCCAGAACCTCCTTCCAGTACTGCGCCGGCTTGTCGTGGTACGCCGGGCATTCGCTCGGCTTTCCCGAAAACTGGCAGTCGTAGGTGTTGGGCGCATCAGGCCCTGCCTCTCCGGAAGAGGTGGTACAGCTCAGCTGGAGCACCATGTTGCTTTTGCCGTCCTGAGTTTCCCAGGTACAGTGGTGCCCGTTATTCATCCTCAGCTTTCCAGAGTTGGAAGACTTGTCCTCCTGCTTCTGCTTCTTCTTCGCATCGGAGGACTGAAGGAGGAAGAGCAGGAGGACGACGAAGAGCGAGATCGTGGAACGACGCATGAGGGCGGACGTACAAAGTTCCAGCTTTTAAGAGAGGAAAGACATGTAAACCTGCGAAACACAATTCAGAGAATTCAAGAAATCACGCAAAACGTACATTTTCTTCATAAATCTATACGCTAATTTTGGAAACTACATCAAATGATTGAATATAAAGACTTTTTAAAGCTTTACGTTACCTAAGTTTTGTGAGAAATGACTTTATGCAAACGCAAAGTTATTTATCGTATTGCTTGCAAAGCAAATTTTGAAATTAGAAGCTATATATTTATTTTATCGCCTACCTTATAAGCAGGGTCAACAGAATCATAACTATCACTGAGAACATTTTAGTAACGTATTTCACCTTTCAAACATTTACAAAGTTTAAATTGGTATATTATAGAACTAATTATTAATTATTGTTAGGTTATGTTAATATTTATTACACAAAACATATTAAGATTATTTACCATAAAAATAAATATTAGATTGAATTACATTACTTATAATTTTACATTAATACAGTCTCAATTAATTTATTTATTTATTTATTAACATAAATAAAATAAATATATTTTTATTTTATTATTATTTGTTTTTTATTACATTTTTATTGTTTTATTTGTATAATAATTATCATCCATCCGTTAATAATAAATGTAATATACATTTATTTTAAAACATTTTATGCACATGGTTGAGATATAAATATAAGCATAAACTTTTGCTTAGTATTTCTAAAAATGTTATGGCTTTGTCACTGCACCACAAGGGTCACCTGAGGTCGTTAATATACCAATATACATGCATTTCTGTTGGACGTGACTGAGTACTTATTATTTATTTAGACTTTTATATCACTGTGTTTATGTGCTGCATTAAAATTTGTTTGCTTAGAGAAGGTGCAAAACATGCCATTTGTATTGCATTTTAAACTAAAAATAAACGTATAGAATAAAATACCTGACTATATGTTTTCGCATATATATCCAAACAGTGTAAAAAGCACAAATATTATGAGATTAGATCATTTTATTTTTATTTCATGACCTTTTTTATGGCCATGACTGCAAGTCTAAACAAAGACGATACGTCGAGCACAGGTCCACACCAAAACTCTTGCAAGTAGGTGCAGGTTGCAAATAAATTGAAATATCTGTTCCTCCACTCTGTCCCATTTCCCATTGATTGCTTCAAAATTAAAACGAAAGTTACTGAACAGTTACTCACCCAAAAGGAGATATCTTAACTTCTGGAGTGTGAGCGCAAGATGTCGGAAGGCGTGAAGTGAGAAAGAGGTACGAGGGAGAAATGAGGAAGGGGTCGAGTGGGAGAAAGAATGGGAGTGATGGAAGGGGGAGGGGAGTTTAGGAAGCATCAAAAGTGCACAAAGACTCCGTTTATTCTCTCCACTGGGGAATGAAAACAGGCCCCCTGCCTCCTGCTTTTCTTAAGCAAGCCTTTGCGGTTCTGCTTTCAAAAACACCTCCAACAAGCCAATTCTAGTTTGATCCCAAAACATTTCGCAGTCCAAGTGTGTAAAACAAAGGAACACATGTATCTTTTTTTAAAAACAAACTTCTTATTTATAATGTGATCACATAAGACCTTATGTACAGACACAAGATGAAAATCGATTAACATTTTGCAGCATAACAGGAACAAGGATACAAATGTCTAAAAAGAACATTCTGATCAAGCCAAACTTTCAACCAAAGAGATAAAGTCAGTATCGCTACTGTTGTCTCTAAACATGGGCAAAAAGATCACACCACAGCATTCCAGAAAGATCTGAAAAAGAAGTCGAAACCAACTGGAACAAATATGCCGATAATGGAAGTACCCCAAAAAACTCAAAGACTGAAAGTCCACCTAGTTGTTCTGCATCAGTGTTTTATGGACAGATGAGACAAAAGATGATTTTAGTCGCAGAAAGGCACTGTGGAGCAACTAAAACCTGATACCATCCCAACTGTCCAGCATGATGGAGGATGCTTCATGGTTTAGTGCTTCGTCAGTGCTAGAGATGTTATGATTACTGAGAGCGATTCATTTAAAATGCTACAGAATTCGAACTTAATTTGGTTAAAAGGCTGTTTGAACTCCAATCCGTTCCCGACCCCCAAATTATTGTTTTTTACGCCTATATTCATATGTAATTAATGATTAAAAGCATGAATAAAGCGACTGAATATAATACAATAATAATAATCAATAAATGCATGAACTCATGTGGGACTGTGGTAGCCTAGTGGGTAAGGTACTGGACTGTGGACCAGAAGGTCCAGGGTTCAAATCCCACCTCTGCCAAGCTGCCAAGCTATTGGGTCCTTGAGCAAGGCCGTTAACCGACAATTGCTTGGATTGTAAGACTATCAGTTGTAAGTCGCTCTGGATAAGTGCGTCTGCTAAATGCTGTAAATGTAAATGTAAATGTAAATCATTGAAAATAAAGTGAAACCACAGGCACTGGGTCGAACGCAGTTTCAGCAGGTCTTATTACTGGGAGGGAGTGTCTGAATGCGAACCCGTGGACTGATATACTATACATATACATCATATAATAATATATTAATATAATACAATATACAAAAAAAGGCTATGATGACACCCTAGTTCTTCTGTCTCTGTACTGCGTTTCTCACTTGTACTACCGTGTTCAAGCTGCTGCTGCAAAAAACATACAAATGTGTATATTACTTAATATTTAGTATACTTTAGTAAGTATACTTACTTAATATATAGTAACAGAACAGATAGGAGGGTTTGATTTCTTAGATCGACTCTTGGGGCGGAACGGTGTTTTATAAGTAATTCTTTCAAAGTAATTCTACAAAGTCATTATCATGGCCGAGTCTCATTAATGCTGCTGTTGGCTTTGTAACGGCATGCTTCTTTTAATGTGGAAGTCTTCTGTCTGTTGTTCGTCTCTCTCTGTCTTTTTCTCCATGAGTGCTAATCTTCCCCGGCGAGCTCTCGACGTGGACGTTAAAGCACGCACGCCTTTCGGTTCGTCTTTCGAGACGGCGGCGCAATCAAGCGAGCGTCCAGCTCCATCATCGAGGATGATTACTGCGACCTCGGCAGCCGCTAATCACGGGGGACAAAATAATTGTGAATGAGTGGAGATGCCCCGCGAACGTGGCCTTTATTTAAATTCGACCCCCGAAGACGTGCGAGTCGGAGAGCAGCCGTGATGACTCGCATCTCATCAAGAGACGCCTGTCAGTTTAAAGAGGTTGAGAGACGCGGTCCGAAAAAGTCTGCCGTCAAGAACGTCCATCACTTATGCTAACGAAACGAGAGTGCAATTCATTCCGAAGCAGCGGAGACGATCATGCAAAACAGTTAGGCCTTCCGCATGTTCATATGGGCAAATTTAGATTATTATTATTTTTTTCATTTTTGTCCAGCCATACGCACCTAAAACATTTTGTCTCTATGCATCTGAAAGCACTTTTAAAATGACATCAAAACTTTAAATTTTACTGGAATTTTTGTCAACTATGGTCGACGAAAAGGGACAGAAACTGGTAAGATGTAGGCTATGGAGGGCGAAATGGGACAAAACAGGACAAGCTTCATTTTAAACTTTTATATGGGTGAACCTATAACCTACTAAAATAAAAAAATAAAGCACATTTCCCACAGTTATGAGGAGATCATCTTATTTTAATAGGTAGTATCCATTTTTATGAACTGCAATTACAAGCTTAGACAACTAAACAGTTCTGTTAACAGAATAAAATTACTTTTTAAAAAATGTCACACAATGTATAATCAATCAAGCGTATACAAACCACGAATGAACTATATGCATGCGACAAAAACGTATTAGTATTCAAAAATACTAATATGTACATAAAAGCTATTATAAAAATAAAAAATAAATCAAATACAATAAAAATAAAAATATAAAAAATAAAATAAATTTTAAAAATATATGTAAATAAATTGAAAGGGGGGATTAAGAGGGGGGACCTAAAAAAGGGACCTAAAAATAGCAATAAAAGGTGACCAGCATCTATAAAAAATTTTCGTAGAACCCCTCAGACTAACCTTAATTTTCTCGAGGGGCAAAAAACATTACATCTCTCAGCCACAGAGGATGAGAGGAGGAAAACAAGACTTCCAACTTCCAACCAAAATGCTGTGGCATCTAATTTTCGAGAGCCCCACTGGGTAGTGTCAGAAAGAACCAAAAATAGCCAATAAGGGGCACAGACTCAGGTGTTTGCTGGCTGTGGAAAGGGTAGGGCACTGTAGAAAAACCCCCAAAAGCTCTCTGATTTACGACATGCCTACTTATTACTAACAATATCGGAAACGGAAGCAATGCCGACGATTACGAACTGAGAGTGGAAGCACTCCAAAAACCCCACTCATGATGACGATCTATTTTAAAACCAAAACATGCAGTATGGAAAAAGAAATGAAACAATTCTGAAAACATTGCTTGAAAACAATATCACCAACACAATTGTAGCGCGTCAACAGTTTCTTGCGTAAGCTTTACGGTTCAGTACTTACTCACCTGGATCATATTAGTATTATTAGACTAGTATTTTTATCCTCAATTAAAAACGAACTGAAAGCAGAAGCCAGCTGGATTTCAGTGTGAGGACTTGTGAAATAAACTGTGTGGGAAGAAATTCTGAGGTTCTTCACACTCCATTTGTCAGAAATTGCCTAAATTTTTTTGCGCAAGGCCAAAATTCAGAAAGAACGAAAGTATAAAGCTGCATTCCTGAAGTTTTACCTCGGTACTGACTCAGCATGACTGCGGACACGAGGAACAAAACGTACCCAGAAGGCATTGCTTCAGACTTGAACTTGAAAAAAAATGCGTTTGTTACGTCCTTGGTCATACTGCAAAGCCAAACCGCGACAATGTCCTTTAAACTGTTATGGATTGTGCGCTACCATATTGTTTGGCTGAAAGAACGTTTTACTGAAAGAACATTTGCTAAAGGTGTCACTCCTTATGGCATCTCCAGATCCCTGAGTGGTTCAAACCAAAACCTGCTCAAACTGAACTATTTGTTACTCGATTTTGATCGTTGTCCTGCCTGGAAGATCCACCGTCGTATGACGGATTCTCAGATTTTATGAGATGTATTTCTTTCGTGTTGGTTGGACAGAGTCTTGGATGTAGGCTTTGAGTGCCAGTGGGCGTCCGAGTCCTTTCACTTTTTGATTACTTCGTCTTTCTTTCGCGGCCTTGATGAAATCCTCACTCGCTCCGTCTTCCTACAATCCGGGTCTGCACTGTGTTTACCATCAACTCTACAGCCCTTTCAGGATTCGAAGGTCGTTTAGTCCGTTGTGCTTGGACTGCATTTCGGTAAATAAAGCTGAGAAATACCTCACGGTGCAGTTCGAATAATGAGGAAGAAGCAGTCCTCACAGAGTCCATCAGAGGAGAAAAAGCAAGGTTCAGAAACAGAATTCTGGGTTAGTCTGGTCACACAAACGTTTCTAGGAACCTTGTTGGGATATATGGCCTCATGACTTCATTAAGTAAAACAAATCTGGCTGCTTCTGCCAAGAGGCAACAAATGAGGAGGACTAAAAAAGGTTTAGCGACCACACAATGACTCTTTGGACAACCAGCTCTCACTCCAAACTGCAGGGTGAGGTTAAGAAAAGAGGCAACAAGAAAAAACCGAGGCTTTTCATCTCTGAAACCACAATGCTCTGAGATTTGTAACTAACTCCGTTTTTATTGTTAAAATCTTCAGTATATTGACGCTGTTTGGAAGAAAATCGAAATAGAGGACAGCTGGGACTTACACACATACACACATATGCCTTGCAGGATCTCAACCTCCCACGTCATTACACACACACGCACACTCACACACACGCAGCTGATTTACACTCGGAGATAGTGATTGCGGTGGCTCTGAAGGAGGACTGTAGTGGAGGAGAAGAGCTTTGATACTTGTAGTGCCTCGTCTCACACTGTAGAAATTTGCACAGACCCTTCACACACGCGCACGCACACACACGCGCACGCACACACACGCGCACACACACGCGCACGCAGCTTTTATACACGACTATCAGTCATATCATATATTCGTACAGCTCTGGAAACAAAAACGAAGAGACCTGATCCGTTTCTCCAGTTTTGTATGTGTTTGATTTAAATTGGACGGTTTTGTTTTAATCTATAAATGAATGACGTATTCCAAATAAAAACGTTTATTGGCAGCAAAGACAAGAGCGTTTGTACAGTCTAAACAACGGCGAAGACGATGCGTTCTCAGACCTTGATGAATCCCTGCAATGAGGTTTAGATTCATTTAAATCCCAAGCTTTCACGTGTCTTGTACTTTCCTTCAGAAAATAAGATTTGATCACCTCCCTAATCAGTAGCTCATTAACTCACATATCATCAGATACTGGATTGGGATTCGCTGCTGTACATGTAGAGATGTTGAATTTAAGAAAATTTGGAGTGGTCCCTTGGACTGTTATATCTAACAGAGAAGCAAAACAACCTGCAGTCTAAGCGTAAACCAGTGGTGATTCCATATGTGGCAGGAACATCGGAACAATTGAGACTCATATTCTCCAAACACTGCATCTCGGTGGCTTTCAAACCCCAAAACACGCTACGCCAGGAACTGGACCACCCCAAGGATCGGGTCCCCCAGCACAAACAGAGTAATGTAGTGTACACTGTTAAGTTCCGAAGGATTGCCAGGAATTGTACATCGGGGAGAACCAAACAGCCACTGGCGAAACGGATGGCACAACATAGAAGAGCTACCTCATCAGGTCAGGACTTTGCGGTTTACACCCACCTACAGGCCAGTGGCCACTCTTTCAAGGATGAAGACGTGCAGATCCTTGATAGGAGGGAACGATGGTTTGAACGCGGAGTAAAAGAAGCCACTTTTGTAAAAAGGGAACGTCCATCCCTGAACCGAGGAGGGGGCCTCAGAGTACACCTCTCACCATCTTACAACGGAGCCATCGCAACCCTTCCTAATCCTGTGTGAATGGCACACGTGGCCATTGTCGTTAATGGCTATGTAAATCTGCATATTAAACTGATCACCATCCCCATTGTTATGCAATGGTTCTGGTACCAGTCGTTATGCCAAGGTGCTGTATATAAGATTGGGGAAGTTTTCCAGCTGCTGAGACTGAAGAAGTCACTTAGATGAGTGACGAAACGTTTCTCCAACAAAATCTATGTCCAGATGAACAGATTCAACTTCTGGGAACCCTGATAATTCATTTATGTGTTATTATTAAAGATAAATAGAAAGACTGCACAATCCTACAAGCTACAATCTATGAATTTGAGTCTTAAGGGCCAAACTGTGGGACTCGAACCCACAATCATTGGATAAATAGAGTATAACCACTGAAGCACCACAGTCCTCATAGTCTTATTATTTACATTCTACCTATCACTATCATACTGTGTATAGACTATTAGGGTACTGAATGATGTGTGTGTGTGTGTGTGTGTGTGTGTGTGTGTGTGTCAGAGGTCAGTCTGCAAAGAGGATCTCGCACTCTTTTGTTGTTCAGGATGAAACGCTTGCTGCAGCTGGATGACTCCTGGACCCTCTCTCACCCTTTTCATCATTTTTTTTTTGCCTCAATTTAGCTGGAGTGGGTTTTTAGAAGATTGAAATGGATCAGAGAGAGAGTAGAGCACGTCAAACTGCATGATACAGTCTTGTGCAAAAGTTTGGGCACCCATGGTCAGCTTTGTCCGCTTTCTACAGTTTATAAGAACACAATCCCGATAGGACGAAGCATAATCAGACGTGGTTCTGTAAAAAGATGCGTTAAGTGTACCGCACAGGTCGCTCAGAATGTGGTAGATTAGGTTTGTCGATTTTTCTAAACAAGAACGCAAACTTTGCAGGGATCAACCTTGGGACACATTTTAGCGAAGGTCTGACACCTTGCAAAAGCATTACTGGGTCATCTGAAGAGGTGCCCAAACCTTTACACATTCCACTACTTATATTTATTTCCAATATATTAAAATGTATACATTAACATTTGTGGGAATAAGTAAGCTCATATCTTACTTCCTTATTTATTTAGAACAAACCAAAATAAGAGTCCTAGGTTACTTTGGTTCGAGTCCTGGCTGTGCCAGGTTGGGAATCACACAGACACATAATTGGCCGTGTCTGAGGAAAGGGGAGCTTAGATGGGGTAGCTTCCCCTGGCACTGCAACAACAACCCCTTCCAAGCCCTGAGATATGAACTGGCTGCCAGGTCAAGGCACGTGTTCGCTTACACCCTATGAATTCCTCTGCAGGCTCTGGATCCGACGTACGTACAGAACCAACCAGTATATTAATACTATAGAGAACCGACTAACATACAATATAAACAAGCACTATAACATCTGCTTTAAGTTTTTTTTCCATTAATTTTGACAAATTATTCTGCAATGCTAACTTACAATTGTATACCACATAAATATGTATATATTTAGAACCTAAAATACCGAGGGATATTTAAAAAACATCTCTAACATCATTACAAGTAAAAAAGTCCGACTCTTTCATGAATAGAATGAAGAAAGTCCATCTTTCTCATCATTAGAAGAAAGTGCATTCTTACATCTTTAGAAGTACAACGGTGCAGCATAAAACATCATCAGAAGTAAGAAAGTCAATTCGTACATTATTAGAAGTAAGAACGCCCAACTTTTACATCATTGGATGTCCAACTCTACCATCACTAGAGGTAATACAGTCCAACTCTAACATCATTAAATGTAAGAAAGTCTGTCTTTGTCATCATTAGAAGTAAGAAAGTCCAATTCTTACAGCATTAGAAGGAACAAACTCCAAGTCTAACATTCTTAGAAGTAAGAAAATCAATTTTGTTTTTAGAAATAAGACAGTCCAGTTGTACCATCATTAGAAATAGGACGGTCCATCTTTTTCATCACTAGATGTAAGAAACTCCATGTCGAAGGTCATTAGAAGTAAGAAAGTCAATCTCAAACATAATTAGAAGTAAGATGTCTAATTCTTATATCATTAGAAGTGTGAAAGTCCAAGTCTAACATCATTAAAAGTCAGATAGTCAATCTCTTGTTTTTAGAAGTACGAAAGTTAAATTCTACCATCATTAGAGTAAGACAGTCCATCTTTTACCTCATTAGAAGTAATAAAGTCAATCTTTTAAGTCATTAGAAGGAACAAAGTCCATCTATCTCAACATTAGAAGTAAGACAGTCCAAGTCTAACATCATTAGAAGTAAGAAAATTGATCTCTTTTGTTTTAGAAGTAAGATAGCGCAATTGTACTACCATTGAAGTAGGACGGTCCATCTTTTTCATCATTAGAAGTAAGAAAATCCACGTCTAAGGGCATTAGAAGTAAGAAAGTCAATCTCAAACTTCAATAGTAAGACAGTCCAACTATAAAGTCATTAGAAAATCAATCTCTAATGTACTTAGAAGTAAGAAAGTCCAAGTCTACCATCATTAGAAGTAAGTCAGTCAATCTCTTAACTCATTAGAAGTAAGTCCATCTTTTACGTCATTAGAACACAGTCAATTTCTTAAGTCATTAGTGGTAAGAAAGTCAAAGTAAGAAAATCCATCTTTAAGGTCATTAGAAGTAAGACAGTCTATCTCTCTCATCAATAGAAGTAAGAACGTTCAAGTAAGAAAGTACATTATTTTATATCGTAAGAAGTAAGACAGCCCAATTCTAACTATATTTTAGAGCTTTAGAAGTAAGACAGTGTTATATTATTATCCTAAGTGAACTCTATGAGTACTGATGACTATCGGTTACACTCGTTTTGTTAACTGTTTCGGAATCACTCGTTGTCGATCTGTCCCGGAATTCCTCCGCACTCCATGATGGCGGTGGAGGTGAAGGGCGTGATGGTGTCCAGCGAAATCTCAGCGTCGCACTCGCACCGGCCCACGCTGGGCAGCAGCACGAGCGTGTGATTGCGACACAGTCTGCCCACGCAGGAAGAGGAGGAGCTCAGGGAGGAACTTTTATGAATGCGTAGCGCCCGCTCTTCCTCTTTGGGAGCGATGGGCGGCGGCGCTTCTTTCTGCAGAGTCGTATCATGGTGGTAAGAGACGAGCTCGTTGCTGAGGTTCACAGGCTCGACCGTCGTGCTGGGAAACAGCTTGTGGCAGCCCAGGATGGAGGAGAAGGCTTTGCGGAAGTCGGCGTTGAAGGCGTAGATGACGGGGTTGAGCGAGGAGTTGGCCCAGCCGAACCAGACGAAGACGGCGAAGGTGGTGTCGCTGACGCACTGGCAGAACGGGACCATGCAGTTCAGCACGAAAAAGGGCAGCCAGCAGCACACGAACACGCCCATGATGACCGACAGCGTCTTCAGCACCTTGGTCTCCTTTTTGAACGCCGTCTTTAGCGAGTTGGAATTCTCGTCGTGTCCCGCCGCCCTCTCCAGCGAGGAGATCCGCCGGATTTGGGTCTGCGCGATCCGGAAGATGCGCGTGTACGTGGCGATCATGATGACGACTGGAATGTAGAAGCTAATCAGTGAGGACGAGATGGCGTACGTCCGGTTGAGGTTGGCTTTGCAGTTGTCGTCGCTGACGTTTCCGTTAAAGGCCACATCGCCGACCATGTGGGCGCCCGCCTCGTCCTCATCGGCCTCGTGCCAGTTGAGCTGGACGGGGATGAAGGAGATGAGAACGGACAGCGTCCAGGCCACGCCGATCATCACGAAGGCCACGCGCTGTGTCATTTTGCGCTCGTAACGGAAGGGGCTGGCGATGGCCCAGTAGCGATCCACGCTGATGATGCACAAGTTCAGGATGGAGGCGGTGGAGCACATGATGTCGAACGCCACCCACACGGCGCAGAACACGCGCCCAAACAGCCACGCCCCCGCCACGGCCGACATGGCCTCCCATGGCATCACCAGCACGGCCACGAACAGGTCCGAGACGGCCAGCGAGATCACGAAGAAGTTCGTCACTTTCGAGCGCAGGTGCCGGAACTTCATCACGGCGGCGCAAACCAGCGTGTTCCCCAGAAACGTCCAGATGATCAGGAGGAACAGCACGAACCCGAGCAGCACCCGGGCGCTCTGTCCACTCTCTGCGCTGTCCTCGTCATTATCGCCCCCATGCACCACCGAGATGTCGACTGTCGAGTTCGCCATTGCAGACTTGTCTTTTGGAAAGTGGCACGACATCCATTAAGGGTTTGCTTATCGCACCTTTAATCTACAGACCTACTCTTTTCATATTATTTCCGATTCCTTAGTGAAGAACGAACAAAGCACAAACAAACACTCCATTTGTGATCCTACGCACCTCTTTGCTCATGCAGATTTGATTCATTAGCGAAACAAAGTACTACATTCTTATAAAATAAAGCACGAATGTCCCAGTGCAGACTTTGGCACAATTTTTGGCACGTCTTCCTTTAACACAGATGATGCATTAAATAAAACAAAAGCACGTTATCATTCCTTTTTAGAATGCCAAGACCATCGCACACTACGGTTAGTCCACTAGAAAATAGTCGACATCTGATCCTCAGGTCGACTTGAGCTTTTTTCCCTTCTTTATCTTTAATGCAGATAAATAAAGATCCCTAGAAATTCTGACCGTGCTTTTCCTCTCTTAATAAAAACGACTTACTTTTACTTATAGCACCTTTAATCCGCGCTGTTCTTACTCACTCGTCACTTTATCTGCTCCTAACCGCTTCAGATTGGTTAATGCAGATTCCATCAGCGCGCCCGTGTCCCGTCCAGCTTCTGCACGCGCGCTCGTGTCTTACATCTGTTTGCACCCGTGCGCTCCAGGGGGATCCAGAGGATCCGGTCCTGTTATGAGACACCTGATGTTTGATCACTTAAAGGTTCTCAGTCGATACAAACAAGAAACGTTTGTTTTTAGATCGTTCTTGCTTCTTTAAGCACGCGGTTGCGCGCGCTGTGCTCCGGGTTCTGGAACTCTTTAACTCTTGGACAGTTTCTGATTTGTTAACCAAGCTTCCTCATAAACAAATCCTCTGATTTGGGGAGGTCTGACAGGCTCCTTTTGCCCTCAGTTGCCAACCTGCTGCGCGCGTGCCTTCATTCCATGTTTTGGTCTGTTTCCTGATCAAGACGCGCGCGCGTTTTTGATGTCTGGTTGATTAGAGGTTCTCGATTAAAGAACAGCAGGGGAGAAAGGTAAAGCTGAAATGAGCTCTCACCATGTTTCGGTCTTTCGGTGTTGTTTTGTTCCTTTAATCCGATTTTCTGTCCATCATCTATGGAGCGCCGTGACGCACGGAGGACAGACCTGATCTCACGCGCTACATGTCTGTCTCCAGGTTTGTGAGACGCTCTCTCATTGAGGTGTCCA